>BLKM01002298.1:1551162-1575499 GCA_013340265.1 Coptotermes formosanus
CCCCCCAAGGAAAGATTCTGGGTGCGCACATGTTTCTGGCAACGCTACGAACGTAAAGAGTAGAGATTGCTTGACAGTAGTTCGACTCCTTGCACGGCAGGTGTGCTAGTGGCAGCAGGGAATTTGTTGCCTTATTGCAGTAGTATGCATTTCTTTACTCTAGGTTTAACCCTTTAAAGACGAAGCGTATCTGTTTCATATAAGGACTCAGCTCGTACCGCGCAGTAAACACTCTCCACTTCGGTTATAAAAACCAGTCTCTTAATGTTTTATAAGGCAAAAGTTGCTGTTTGTTCTGAGATCCGTACAAAACACATAAACGCAATGTGGGCACCACGTAGAATTTTTTAATGTTAAACATGGTGGTACGTAAAGTTACCGCTAGGCTTTAAAATGTTAATAGCGGCCGTTGTGTGTCAACGTAATGCATGCAGTACATATATAATAAGATAATGAGGTCAAGCCCAGTTCCCTCGTGTGTTGCTCCCTTACTGGCTGCTACCCGACATCTCGTAGGCCAGCATTAGTGCCGTAAATTAACCGACAGATGGCCATAAATTCATTTAAGGGGCTCTCATGTTTGTGTGTTCATGAAGTTGGTTATTTGGTGGCAGTTTTCCGTAAATCACTGTATTATGTGAATGACATATAATTTTAACTGAAGAGTCCCACTAGCCGCGGTGCTAAGTATTTGTCTGTCTACACGAATGTGCTGTAACACATGCAAAATGTTTATAGGCTTTCATGTAATTTTTTTTTGGACTGTGACATGCCGTTGTGTTTTGTATGCCGCTACGGAGATGATCTAGGTTACTGTAAATACAGCTGTTCATTACTGTGTATGTCATACAGCCGACGACATGTTTTACACTTTAAGCACTATTAACCGTTTAAAGACGAAGCATATCTGTTTTATATAAGGACTCAGTGCGTACCGCGCTGTAAACACTTTCCACTTCAGTTATAAAAACCAGTCTCTTAATGTTTTATAAGGCAAAAGTTGCTGTTTGTTCTGAGATCCGTACAAAACACATAAACGCAATGTGGGCACCACGTAGAATTTTTAAATGTTAAATCTGGTGGTATGTAAAGTTACCGCTAGGCTTTAAAAGGTTAATCTGCACGTCATTAACATGTCAAAACACGTCAAAGAACTTAATTTTATAACTTAAAACCAGATTATGAAATGTGAACATTGTATTTTAACTATAATGTTGTTAGTAAAACATAATTTTTGTATTTTATATTCTGATTTTACACTATAAAGCTAATATTACCGTCTGTAGTGGCCGTGTTGTCGTATTTGTGTTTTGTGCAGAAGATATGTGTGTTATTTTCCCTAATTTTTTTGTTTCAGTGCTTTTCGGAAGTTAAAAATTCCCCAGTTACGTGCTTACCGTTATTACCCTGTGTACAGTACGTAACAAAATTAATTTTTGACCTAACATAGAGTTATCTTCGTCATCGGTATGTATGGATTAATGTCAAAATGGCAGATTAAGAATATTTAAATAAAATGTCGTTATGTAAATTGGACTTTGTAGCAGATTAGTAAGGTTGAAAGTGGGACCTGCTATGCGATATTTAGTGGAAGTATCCGGTGTCGGGTGGCAGAAATATCTGTCCAGCAGTTTAGGCGTTCGTACCGTGTCACGGACGGACAGATGTTGATCTTTTCAAACTTCCGCCGCGGTATGAGATCTTCGCTCTTCTGGGGTGTTACACGGCGTTGATTGGTAGTTACAAACATTTCGGGACAAGCTGTCGGGTGCTGTCTTACAAGGGCCATGCAGTCGAAGTCTTCCTGGACTGTGCAGTTGGTTGAGGTACTGCGCTACAAGCCAGAAGGTCGCGGGTTCGATTCCTGGTGGTGTCATTGGAATTCTTCATTGACTTAATCCTTCCGGCCGCACTATGGCCCTGGAGTCGACTCAGCCTCTAATAAAAATGAGGCGTGAAGGCGACCGGAAGGCGACCGGTGCGTAAGGATGACAACCTTAGCACTTTCATGTCCCTCAACCTCATGGAAACCCCAGGGCCTGTCCAGGTCTGTACAGGAATTGCTTTACCTTTACCTTTACCCATTCAGACAACGGGTTCGGTATTCTTGTCTGTCATCTGTGAACCGGGTCGTGTTGCACTAAATCATGCATCGGCATGTTGCATTGATCGGGGGCTGATCCTTCTTCCAGTAGAGTGCAGCACCGTTCTTGCACGGGTGTACAGGGATTTTTCGCTCACCCTGTATTATAGACACATCTTTTTTTGTAAAAAGGTAAAGCAGTCCCATTACAGGCCTGGACAGGCCCTTAGGGTTGCAGGAGGTTGAGGCTGTCAGCTTTCTAGACAGTCGGCACATGAAGGTGGTAAGGTTGTCAGCCCTACGCACCGGCCGCATTTACCCCCCAGGAAATATTCCAGGTACTCATTTCCATTAGAGGCTGAGTCGACCCTAGAGCCATAGTGCGACAAAAAGGATTATGTCAATGAAAAATTCCGGTGACACTATCGGGAATCGAACCCCCGACCCATTTTAATTGTAACAAATCCAATACGCCGAAATCTTTTGGAATCGAAATACAGGCCTGCGGCTGGTGTTTCTGGTACTAATTTAAAGGCAGCCTTATGGACGGACGAGTAAACACTTGGGTGTCCTTCACTTCAAGGTGCTACGTTCTGAGAGTTATCAGTTCAGCGATAACCGGGTGCCATGCCAGATAAAAGCCAGTAAAACGGCTGTTGCCAACGTGCGATGGAGGCACTCACCGTCAGGAAGCTGGATTTCGGACAGAAGAACGTTTACAGAGTGATAAGAGTGCAGAAGTTACCACCGCGTGATTATCAGGTACATATTACGCCAGACGGCAAGGCACAGGAATTTAGAAGTGATAATGCGCGCGGTATATCATGCTAGTTTAGCAGTTCAGTGTCCTGGAATTGGTTAATAAATTCGTCTTAAAGTGGATTGTGAAAACTTTCACACTTACATCTGTACAGACGTGTTTTCTCGGATACTTATACTTTGAATATAAAGCTATGTGACAGGTTGCGTTTAATTTCTTTGTCAAATGACTAAGTGGTATAATACACGGAGTATTACGTAACGTGTTCACTGTGCAAGTGCGTCCTTACCACTTCGTTAGCCTTTTAAAGCCCAGCGGTAACTTTACGTACCACTAGGTTTAACATTAAAAAATTCTACATGGACCTCACATTGCGTTTATGTGTTTTGTACTGATCTCAGAACAAACAGCAACTTTTGCCTTATAAAACATTAAGAGATTGGTTTTTATAACCGAAGTGGAGAGTGTTTACAGCGCGGTACGCACTGAGTCCTTATATAAAATAGATACGCTTCGTCTTTAAAGGGTTAATTTGAGACGGTTAGTCGTGACGTTCCACAGAAATTCGCTGTTTTGGCCTGAATTTTGCGTGATCTTTCCAGCGATTCACGTATTATTTTCGCAACGTTTTGCTCGTTCTTAAGAGATATTCTACATGAATTTTCCGGCCCGTTTGTTCTACTGTGATTCTGGAGCCCTCTTGTTTTCGCTGTCAATGTTCTGCGAACATGTAGTAGTGTTGTAAAGGCTCGTGAATTCTCAACTGTTGTCCTTGTGCATATCCCGAGATTTACTGGTTTAAGATTGTTGCTTTTTTAAGCTGTACCTTTTAAAAGTATATGCCGTAAGTAATATTTATTTTCAAAGTAATTTATAAGGTGGAATTGAAGCCTTTGTCGTTGAACGTAAAGTCGTTTCACAGTCGAATCTCAGTAGTTTTCAATCCTAAAATATTCACCACAAATTGTGTACTGTTCAGTTTGCTTCAATAGGACTTAAATTAATTTGGAACTGAATTCATAATTTTTTCGTTGCTGAATATCCATTTGAAAGCGAATTCTCGTTCATTTTGTGCAGGGTTTAAATGTGTCTTAAAGTCTGCATTAACTTTCTCCGACTCTAAACGTAAATTCTTCTGCAAGTGGGGTCTGTATTCACGGTATGGTAGACTTTATACTTGCGCCGCATTTGAGTTGAGGTGTTTGCTTGTCTAGGATGTTACACGGCGTTGGTTAGTAGTTTGTTACTGACGTTTCGAGGACAACGTGTCTGTTCCATCTTAAAGGGCCAAGGAGTATTTGACTCCGTCCAAGATTGCTTGACTACCAACCAACGCCGTATGAATAGCCAAGACGTCTACACACGACCCGTCTAACACTAATGAAACA
This sequence comes from Coptotermes formosanus, assembly GCA_013340265.1. Lineage (NCBI taxonomy): Eukaryota > Metazoa > Arthropoda > Insecta > Blattodea > Rhinotermitidae > Coptotermes > Coptotermes formosanus. The sequence goes on from BLKM01002298.1 coordinate 1,555,394, forward strand.
CTAATAAAACAAATGTTTGTACAGATAAAATTATTTCCTCTGCCACAGTTACTAGCCTTGCGTGTGTCAGAAATACTATGTATACTATATATATAGTTCTACTGACTGTATGTATTATTGACTAGACCATATTTGGTGAAAAAAGACGTGACTTTGTGGAAGACTGTATTTGAATTTGAGTATAAATAATTTTAAATTAAAATATTCAATATTACGTTTAAAAACATGGTGTTCTGCGCCTCGGCTGACCCCATTAAAGCATTCTGCGTGCGAGTGTACGAAGTACTTACGTATATGCCATATTTCAGTGTTCGTTTTGTGTAATGTTCTGATGGTACACACCTTTCGCCGAAACATACACGAGTTATACCAAATTAACCCTTTAAAGACGAATTGTATATGTTTTATATAAGGACTCAGTGCGTACCGCGCTGTAAACACTCTTCACTTCTGTTATAAAAACCAATCTCTTAATGTTTTACAAGGCAAAAGTTTCTATTTGTTCTGAGATCCGTACAAAACACATAAACGCAATGTGGGCACCACGTAGAATTTTTTAATGTTAAACCTGAGAGTATGTAAAGTTACCGCTAGGGTTTAAAAGGTTAAAGGAGCTGTTGACGGAAAACAAATTATTTTAGTGACAAAAAGAAAACAGCGTCACCCGACGGTTGGAAATGTGCTTGTTGACTACTGGAATGACTATTGAGTGCTCAGAGAGAACTTTGTATCATGTTATGCTGAAGAAACGGCACACACAGAGTTAAGACTCGTACGTTAATTCTGTGTTGCGGGCTGACATTGGGTTGTGCTGATGTCAGTCCAATCCCATGTGGGCACGGGACGTGCGATCGCTGCCTTAAATGAATGTTCAACGCAGGTCTGCTCCCTAATGGAATGTACCGTTGTGTGGCTATTGTGTGCCCGACCGACATTTAGTATCTTATTCCTCTGAAGGCGTGGGCATCAGACATCGCGTTGTGGGCACGTTTAATGCCGTCATGGATTGGTGCTTAGTCACAGAGACCGTTTTGAATTTGTTGAATGTTCAAACCCAGAAGGAGGACGTGGTTACAGCATTGCCTTTATGCTCGCCGCTTTATTTTAAACAACGCTGACTGCAGCATAGATTGTCAAAAAAGGAAAGTTGTCCTTTTACACACCACGAAGGCGTATGTAGGAGTGTATGCATAGCTCCTTTCGTTCTTAAAATCGGCATTAAATGGAATGACTAGTTAGTTTCACGCTCCGGCCGCTTTACCTTTAGAGGGGAAAGGGACCCCAGTACCCACTGAATAGTAGGCTTGGTGGCTACCAGATCAGGTCTGGATGTTTTGGAGAATAGAAGTTTCTTGTACCTGTTGGATATCGAACGCCGATCCCTCAGTCGCCCAGCGAATAGCCTAGCCACTGTATCCCCAAGGATACCCTGGCTCCGTTTTTGTACATCTTATTTCAAATATTTTCCATGTAGTTGCCGCCTACATGTACCCCGACGCACCTAGCGGGAATTGAAGTCCGGTCGTTAGGAACGGACACCGCCCCTCCCCCCCGTTACTCCGCAGACTGGGATGCAAAGCCGCAACAGTTCATGTAAGTGAGCGTGTATGCTTGGGGAATCGTTATCGCATGTAAGCCATACCACCGCCATATGCACAGTGCCTGAGGGAAATTTGACTAGGCTGCAGGGGGGCGTTGATCCAAATTCTTTTGACGGTAAACAGGACGTTTTGACCCGCTTCCGTTTCGTTCAGTATTGAATCCTCTACTGTGCTGACGGGATGCTGAAGTGGCGGGTACGTTTCTGCGATTGTAGTTTGTGTTTTATACGTATCAGCCTTGCCTGTGTTGGTTACCCCAAATGTCTAAATGCACCTGCTGCCGTTTGTCATTAGGCTGCATTGAATCGAGGATTCTGTGACGTCTTTAAAGATGTAAAACATCACGTAGATGGTGGAATAATATTAGACTAGGTTTTTAGGGAAATTTGCTTTTGGGAATGAAAAGTGTCATGAACTGACTCATGTAATACGACAACCTAAAAAAGTTGTGTTCTTGAATGTAACTAAGATTGTAAAATTACATTCAATGTTTTACGTAATATGTCTGTAAAAACTTCAGGCCTATCATGGTATGTTAGTTTACATTAGACATGTATGTTTGTGAGTTATGATTATTTCTCTTCATTTATTGCGCTCTTCTATTATAATCTATTTATCTGTTGGTGTAATTCTGTTCTTATCTTTTGTATTGGTGGTACTGTCTTTCGTTCTACACATCTATTTCTTTTATTATTTAATTTCTTCTTCTGAAGGCAGTGTTTTTCGTTTACAAACAGTAGATATAATTTTTATAATATATTTATTTTTAAAATCCTTCTCTGTTCTCAAGTAGTTTAACCGTTTAAAGACGAAGCGTATCTGTTTTATATAAGGACTCAGTGCGTACCGCGCTGTAAACACTCTCCACTTCGGTTATAAAAACCAATCTCTTAATGTTTTATAAGGCAAAAGTTGCTGTTTGTTCTGAGATCCGTACAAAACACATAAACGCAATGTGGGCACCACGTAGAATTTTTTAATGTTAAACCTGGTGGTATGTAAAGTTACCGCTAGGCTTTAAAAGGTTAAATGAAACTGGCTATGTGCTGCCATTTAATCTCAGTTTGTGTGTACAGTAAGTCGAAATTTAAGATCCGTGTGTACTAGGCCGCGTTGTTTCGCCGTATCATTCTATTTGCAAGTAGGTACTTTTCAGTAGCGGATGTGCATGATACTGTTTATTGGTATTGTTTGTGCATCACGAGAGCAAACTTGTGTGAAATAATATTTCGAAGACGAGCTAGACCTACGTTGTTTTGGTTCTAACGTTATACGAAGTGCCTCAACATTATGACAATTTGTAGTGTTATTTCCTAACCACCGTATGTAATATTTATGCATCCGTGGTTCATCGCAGGAGTATCTTGTGAGGGAGGGGTGTACAGCACTACATGAAAGTCGTGTTAGAATTATAGCATCTCACGTCCTGCCTCCTGTGAAAAGACGTATGCATGTATAGCCATCCGTCTTCTTTGTCTCTGACGATCGGGTGGAAGGAAAATGTTGAAGCCAGGCATTGTGGATGCGTTATGCGTGACAGGACGTGTGCGCTGGTTGAATGTTTCTTGAAAAGTTAAACCTTGAATTTGACAATATGTCCGTTTAGTTGTAGCAGATCCTGTATTCAGAAGCCGTGCTGATTGTTTTGTATGTGACTTCCATGGCTATTAAAATCCTTGGCTTACGAACGCGAGGCGGCTGTAGGACACAGGAAAGTGTGTGTTTCAGGAAACATGTGACACTCAGAAATATGGTCAGAAGGTAACATAGGGTCCGTTCGTTATGATTCTGCCGGACATGTGTTTTCGCTACTTCAGTTAACCGTTTAAAGACGAAGCGTATCTGTTTTATATACGGACTCAGTGCGTACCGCGCTGTAAACACTCTCCACTTCAGTTATAAAAACATGTCTCTTAATGTTTTATAAGGCAAAAGTTGCTGTTTGTTCTGAGATCCGTACAAAACACATAAACGCAATGTGGGCACCACGTAGAATTTTTTAAATCTTAAACGTGGTCGTATGTAAAGTTACCGCTAGGCTTTTGTATGGTTGCCTGGTAGAAGCAGTTGACTGACTTGCCAAACTTAGTAACCGGCTGTCTGGTTGACTGACTAACCTACGGACCGACCGACGGACCTACCACCCAATCAACTACCATCCTGACCCATAGTTAGTTTTTCTTTTATCCCCTGATTAAGGTACGGGCATCAGCAACAGCATCAGTCTATAGACAGTCATTGAAATATATTCGTGAAAATTTGTATGAACATTGTGCTATTGGAAACCGTCTTTAAGTTTCTTAATCTCTTAAAATTAACATGTCAGCAGTGCGAACTTCAGAGGTGCTCCATTCCGTGAACCTCCTGAAGGTGCTGGATACTTGGAAAACATGCGACTTTTGGAAAGGATTTGTTTTAGTTAGACGGATGCCACGAAGTATTTGAGCTGTGCATGTTAACCTAAAATGTTAAATTTGTATGGCGTCATATTCTGGGCACATCTGCGGGCAGTACTAATTGCATTAAGACCTGCAGGTACAGAACATGAACATGGCAAATGTGTACTTCTGGTGTTTAGTGTTCGAAAGGAAACTAATTTTGCGCATTGTAATGAACCTTTCTAATAGAAATGCATGCAGGATTATTGTGGAGAAACCTGAAGCAGAGAGACCACGTGGAAGATCCAAGCATGGCTTAGAGGATAGTATTAAAATGGATCATCAAGAATTGGAGGATGTGGACTGGATTTATCTCGTTCAGGTATGGTTGAGTTGCGGGCTGTTGTAGACACGACCTTCAGGTTCCATAAATGCGGGGAATTTCTTGACTAGACGAGGATGTGTTAACTTCTCAAGAAGGACCTCTGCTCCTTGCTCAGCCAATTAAAAATGTTCAAGAGGTACCGGGGGGGGGGGGGTGCTTTGCGTGGACTAACGATAAGGATAATTAACCCTTTAAAGACGAAGCGTATCTGTTTTATATAAGGACTCAGTGCGTACCGCGCTGTAAACACTCTCCACTTCGGTTATAAAAACCAGTCTCTTAATGTTTTATAAGGCAAAAGTTGCTGTTTGTTTTGAGATCCGTACAAAACACATAAACGCAATGTGAGCACCACGTTGTATTTTTTAATGTTAAACCTGGCGGTATGTAAAGTTACCGCTAGGTTGTAAAAGCTTAATGTATTGTGTATAGGAAGCATTAAGGTAAATCTTTGTAGTGTTTTCTGATTGGAACTAGGTGGAACTAAATGTTGAGCTGCACGCTCCGTCTGTATGTATCTCGCCGTCAAGGTAGGTCGGTCCTCGTCCTGATGGGGGAATGCAAAGGGGGCTGTAAAATTTTCCTTTATTTCATATGACCTTGGCAACGAAGACAAAGTTATCTATCAAAGACCCTGTCCACAACAGCGGTATTTGTCTTGCCACAGGAGCTTTCCGAATTAGTCGCCTGGAGAGCTTAACATTTTCCTTTTAAGTTACTTTTCGCCTACTAATGTTGACCTGATTTTTAACAATCGTATGTGCTTTTTAACTCCTTAATACTTCACAGACAGGCGCATATATACGTCGATGATGGCGCACCTCTAAATCCAATTGCAGCTACTACTGTCTATATCTCAAAAGCAAAGTGTGTCATTGTACAGGGAGATTTTTAAACCAGTGCCTGAGTACTGCAGAGCAGGCGGCGGCATCGTTCGCTATGCAGCAGTGGATGTCGTCCGCTTTACAGAGTGCGGTCTCTTCTTAACTTTGGACTCGAGGAACAGAGTACTGCAGAGCGGGCGGCGTCATCGTTCGCTGTGCAGCGGCTGATGTCGTCCGCTCTACAGCGTGCATTCTCTTCTTAACTTTGGACTCGAGGAACAGAGTACTGTCGAGCGGCATGCATCATCGGTCGCTATGCAGCAGCGCAGCTATGAACGGGTTCCATGTTCAGCTGGACATCATCTGTTGTGTAGGCGATATATAAAACCTGTGGAGTGTGGCCTCAGAGGCAGCAATATCACTTTATCTGTCAAGGATCGAATTCTGGCCGTCAGGGCCTTAGCAGCTACGTTGTTATCTTTCAGAACAACGAAGTGATTGTTCATAGGAATTTCAGCTTCAATGATCTCAGTAGGCCTGCATTTTAGCCGGCGTCTCCCCCTCTCGGAATGAGCAAAATGTCAGCGCGTCTTCACGAGTGTCGTGAACTAACGACCAGAACCGCTGACATTTCGCATCGAGAAAGGCAGCGGTAGTTTGAAGTTACAGTCGCTTAACATTTCGTAACGAAATCGTTATACTTATTAAATACGCAACCCGGCGCTGAATCTGTCTCAGCCGTTTTGAACAACAGGAAGCACGAGGAGGCGGCACTTGACTTAATCGCGTTCACGTGCAGTGCATGTTTGTTGTCCGGCTTGTTTTGTCTGCTCAGTTGTGTTTCACTGTAGACAGTGTGCAGGTGGAACAGGTAAATGTATTCTTGAGAGTTGCATTAAGTGTAAACGGCAAAGTCCCTGCGTTCTATAATACGCTGTGATGGTGTAAAATGTGGAGGTAGGGCTCCGTGTATTCTTAATATAGACACTAGGTGGAGGGGTATTAGTGCTCCGCTTCTTGCTTAGGAATGTTACATGTGTATACGCAGTGCGTTTTAAATGGACGTATAATCCGTTACGTTTACAAAGTTTTATCAGAATTTGTCAGGGGACTGGAAACGCTTGTTGATTTCTTAAGTTTGTAGCCTTCAAACAAATTGATGGAGACTCCACTTGTATAGTGGATGAGCCGTGTGTCGCGTTTCGTCGAAATGTGTCAAAAGACTAAAAGTACAGGCGTACGTTAGTTCAGACTACTTAAATTGAACCAGAGTGTAAACGAAGATTAAAATTATTTGATAAAGGCTGGTTTTATGTATAACATATCAGGTGTCTTTCCACGCGAGTAAAGAGCCATTGCCTGTAGCTGGCCACTGGGCTCCTTAGTGCCGACGTCAAGAATGCGCGGAGATGTACGTCAACTTCCCTATACGCCTTCATGGCGTGGTGCCTATGCACACAGACAACTTCATTTATTATCGTGCCGTACTGAATTCGAATGAAGCCCGTAGAGGTATTTGGGAACAGTGACAGTTGGACATTTAAGAAACTTAACAGCTGTTGTCGGGATAACCTTTTAGAGCCCCTTGCAGGAACCAAATTATATCCACAATCGGCAAACTTTTTGGGCTGGTTAATGTCCAGGTTGGCTGGAAGAGAATGAGCCAATAAACATAAAGCTGTCTGTGTGGACACCCCCCGTCGGTATGGGAGGGCGTAGAGATACGGCTCCACTCCATTAGACAGATGAACTGCGCTCCGTAGAATCAACAGAGTGAAGTGCCACCTACCGTCGGTTGCAGCTTGTCCGGCTGTACTTCCGCAGATAACAGATCTGGACTGCCCCGTTTTCATTGTTCTGTGTGTGATGTAAATGTAGCGTTGGCAGGGACTGCGGTGGTTGTGTGAGCGCACCAGCAATGAAGTCACCATCATGTCTGACCTCGTCGGGGTTGCAGAATTGTTAAAAAAAGACGAGTGCAGCGTGGACTAAACAGATCGCGTAGGACCGGACCTAGTGAAACTTACTGTGGAAATTTCTTTTACGAGATCGGCGTCTTGTGTAGTCGTGTCAGCGCTAGCTGTAGAATCCTGTGTCTTATCTCCTCTCTGTAATGATGTAGCCAGATTATAATGCACACAATGAAGGTGCCTGAAGACAAAGTGTTGAGTATTTAGTTGGAAGAGTGACTATTTGAGAAGCTTTCGAAGCGAGGACCTTTTCTTTCTTTCTTTCTTTCTTTCTTTCTTTCTTTCTTTCTTTCTTTCTTTCTTTCTTTCTTTCTTTCTTTCTTTCTTTCCCTGTGCAACAAGAGGGTGCGATTTTGCGGTCTCCGTATTTCTTCAATAATGTTTGGTCGTTTTATTAATAGACTAATTAGTAATATTCAGAGGATGCTATTGGCGTCGAATTACGCGGTGATAGTGCAGGTGCAGGCTTGCGGTAAACTGGAAACCTGCCCATGAACGGTCCGGACGAGAGTGATGCCAGAAAGACGGTTCTCCATGCAGGGAACACAGCCGCTCATGTACTCTGTACCCAGCCATGGCCAACCAACAAATATGTTCTTCCAGTCTGGGGGTTACGGGGGGCCAAAATCTGCTCACTGTAAATATCGGCACATTGTAAAACGTACAGGAACGACATGAGAGACCGTGGTGACTGTGTGAGGGTGGTGTGTTCAGGTAATATTTGGACCCAAGAGGGATGAAGTAACAGGAGGCTCGAAAAATTGTACGATAATTATAACTTATGGCGTGTATAAGGAGATTCATAATTCGTATCCTCTACCAAATGTTATCAGGGTGGTATAAGCACAGGAAGGTAAGGTGGTAGTGGGGTGGGATGGGAGAGATGAGAAATACCGATAAAATTCTGGTTTAAAGTCTTGAAAGGAAGAGACCACTTGGAAAATAAAGGCGTAGAGGGGAGGATAGTAAATTAAAGTGTCCCGGTTGAGGGTGAGGGGATGAAATGAACTCATCTGGCTCAGGTGGACTGTCTTGGACACGGCAGTCAGCCATAGTGTTAGGATTCTGTACAAGGCAGGCACTGTACGTACAAATGTAACGTTGAGGCGCATTCGCGTAACCGTAGTTGCCGTAGAAAAGCAATAAATATTGCATATTCTGAGTGTGTGTGTCTGTAGCCTTAGTTATCCAGCTTGCAAAGCGCATGCGCCATATTATATTGCCATCTGTGGCCTGTCTGGCTCTACCCTATTTTTCCGCATGCGTCATACACTGCACGATTTTCTGAAAAAAAAAAAAGTTATTGAACATGAAATGTATGTTTTGATTTTCTCTACAACTTTTGTCTGAAACATTTCTCATTCTAAGAAGAATTGAGCGAGATATTATCATAAATTTACGTAGATTTTCACCTAAAGTACCCGTTATTCTTGTCAGATTTTAATGACACTTGAATCTTCTTAACAGATTTTCGAGAACTAGATGTCACTCTGAAAATCCGTCCAGCGGGGGCCGAGTTATTCCATGCGGACGGACAGACAGACTTGATGAAGCAAGTAGCCGCTTTTCGCAGATTTGCGAACGCGCCCGTAAGTTGGGAGAATGGTCGACTGAGTGTTGGCTTCTTAAGAAGGATCGTGCTGCATGGAGTTCCGCATATCAGACAGCCGGCTATTGATTACGAGGCACCGTTAGTGCAGTAGCGCTTACCTTGCCGCTGTAACTCGACACTCCGGGGCTAATCGAGCAGTTCGAAGCGAGGGAGCGTGGCAGGTGTAGGGCGCAGCGGAGTGTGTCTGGGCTTCCGGCTTGTGGCGTCTGGTAGGTATATACGGCACACCTAAGTCTTTATGCGGGAATGCTGCTTGTGCCACCCTCCCCCCACCCACCATTATAATTCCTTCATTCGACTACACACCTTTAAAGACTTCTTTTTAGGCGCGTTCGCAAAATTGCGAAAAAACGGCTATTAGCTTTGTCATGTCTGTCCGTCAAAAGCAGATTGAAGTCGGGGATTGCTTGCTATCATTCGGTGCGGAATCTTTTGTCTTCCAGGTTGCTATCCAAAAACACAAAGATTAGGGTATATAGAACTATAATTTTACCTCTTGTTTTGTATGGGTGTGAAACTTGGTCTGTCACACTGAGTGACGAACAAAGACTGAAGGTGTTCGAGAATAGGGTGCTGAGGAGGATATTTGGGCCTAAGAGGGACGAGGTGACAGGGGAGTGAAGAAGACTACATAACGAGGTACTTAATGACCTGTACTCATCACCAAATATTATTCGGGTAATGAAATCGAGATGAATGAGATGGGCGGGGCATGTAGCACTTATGGGGGGAAAAGAGAGATGCATATAGGATTTTGGTGGGGAGACCTGAGGGAAGGCGACCACTTGGGAGACCCAGACGTAGGTGGGAGGATAATATTAAAATGGATCTTCAAGGAGTGGGATGGGGGCATGGACTGGATTGAGCTGGCTCAGGATAGGGACAGGTGGCGGTCTCTTGTGAATGCGGTAATGAACCTCCGGGTTCCATAAAACGCGGGGAATTTCTTGAGACTAGCTGAGGAACTGTTAGCTTCTCAAGAAGGCCTCTGCTCCATGGAGTTATGTCTGTCCGTCCGTCCGTCCGTCCGCGTGGAAAAACTCGGCTCCCACTGAACGGATTTTCATGAAATTTAATATTTGAATATTTTTCGAAAATCTGTCGAAAAAATTCGGGTTTCATTAAAATCTTACAAGAATGACGGTACTTTACGTGAAGACCTATATACATTTATGACAATATCTCGCTCAATTCTTCTTAGAATGAGAGATGTGATACACATAAGTTGTAGAGAAAATCAAAACACATTTTATTTTCAATAAGATTTTCCCAGAAATCGTGCCGTTTATGAGATAATGTGGAAAACTCTTGTACAGGTGGACAGGCCACAGATGACAATATAGTACGGCGCATGCGCTTTGCATGCTGGATAGCAAAGGCTACAGACACACACTCAGAATATGTAAAACTTACTGCTTTTCCACAGTGGCAGTGGTTACGCGAACGCGCCTTACTGTTACGGTTACAGGTACATGGCCTGTCTTGTTTTCGTTTATGCAGTGACACGGAACAGGTGCGCAGATTTCGTTACGAAATTCAGAAAGAAAACGTACCAGTAAGGTAGTACTTCCTATACACTAAAATAATGCAATGTGTTGATATATTCAGGGTAATTATATAATGACACTCAGAGATGGTACAGCGAGGAATTATTGTGTTGGATTGAATTCATATGGGTCAGGACAGTGCACAGTGGGAAGATTTTGTGAGTAAGGTAATGAAATTTGGAAGCCATCTAAAGGAGGATAATTTGCGGTCTTACGTAACGAGCAGTGGTGGCCCCAACTTTGAGCGAGAAACATGACTAATTTGTTAATCTAAGCTTACGAAGAGAACTGACAGTTCTTTCGTAGTTAGGCCTCCAAAAGTAAATGCTGGGTACGGCCGTGTACGCTGCTTTCCCTGCATAAAGAGGAACGTGCAAAGGGAACTCGTTTTCGCAGTTCGTACTATAATTTGTTCTTGTTGCTTGTTTGGGTTCATCATCATTGTTCGTTTTGTGTGTGTGCTTCTGTTTACTATGGTGCATAAACACAGCGCTGGACAAGCGGTTGTTTATTGCAATTTTCGTCTCACTAAGCCATCCCTTTGACGCATATTCCTAGATTAAACCGATCCTACGTCTCTTTGAATGGCGAAGAATGCAATTTGTGTCCAATGGAATTTGGTATAGACTGCGGAAACAAGAGGGCGATGCTCAACCGCATACAGACTTGGTAGACCAACTATTCCACGTTTTCGGTCAAGTCGTAACAAATTGCAAGTGAGTATCCACTGACGGGGAAAATTGGTAATCGATTTCTGACCCAGACTAGCGTCGCACATCTCGAGTTCGGAATCGCATTCTGGAATGCGGCTGATCTGCTTTAGAGTTTATTGTTGTTTCCCCCAGTGATCTTGTGATTAAGTCTGAATTTTCGCGGAACCCCTGTAAACTGAAAGTTTTGTATGTATTTTAATTCCCCAGTTTCCTGCGTGCTGTTTGCTCTGTCAGATTTGACGCCCGGTGAATGCAAATACCCTGACAATTCATAAGGCCATTCTTGCTCATATACGTATGCGACAGCTTCGTAAAACCAGTGTAGAAATGGGGGACCTAGTGTAATGAACACGAACGTGTGCCAGTGGTGCAGGTGAGGGACAACCTGAACCCTTTTTGGCAGTGGTTCCCAAATTTCTGGGTACAGGGCGCCCTTAGAGTTTCCAATTGACGGCGCCCCTAGGCCAAAAGAAACACCTAACAAATCTCTTTATTAAGTAACTAGATCCAAACAACTGAATAAGTATTTATGTCCTAGCAACTGACGGACGCGGAAGGTCGACACGTGTTTATATTTTCTGTGTTTCGTCTAAAATTGGAGCCGCGGCCCACAGTTTGGGAACCACTGCTGTATAGTATGGATCCTGCTGTGTGCATCACCAGCTTTGAAGACTCCTCACTTTTTCTGGTTCTCAACAGGAAGTGGTTATGTTCATGAGAATGACTTTGAAAGTAATATACGTTATGCTTTATGGAGGTAGGAACAGGATTTTGCTTTTCGCCGTTTGGAGGATTAAAGAGTCGAAATATTTGGGATGGTTAGTACGCGCAGGAAAGTGCGGATGAAGCCAGAATACTTAAAAGTGGCTAGCCACCACATGTCGTCGATTGCTGACGGAAAGAAGAGTGAGAATACGAATTTGTGTGTACATCAGTAGAGTCCAGGCTGTTGGTAGGACTGTGTAGTGTGCCAGTACAGGTGATGTTCACCTGTTAGAATGCATGTCGGTTTCCGCTGTGTTCCGATAATCGAAACCGTGGAAATGAAAACGACCACTTTGTTGTGTTTTGTTCTGTGAATTGTTGTTTTGATAGTGATGTGGTGGTGGGTACAGGTGTACGAAAAGTGACAAGTGACTGTGTTTATTGTTATGTATCGGTAGATTCAGCTGAAGGTTGTTTTGTAACGTGTTACAGGCAAGCGGTAATTGTAAAGGAATTTAAACCAAAACGTTACTGTGTTTAGAAGTTTAGCGAGAGTGGGCTACTACACTTAGTAATTGTGTCTATTTGTTTAAATGTTAACCTTTTAAAGCCTAGCGGTAACTTTACATACGACCAGGTTTAACATTAAAAAATTCTACGTGGTGCCCACATTGCGTTTATGTGTTTGGGTACGGATCCCAGAACAAACAGCAAGTTTTGCCTTATAAAACATTAAGAGATTGGTTTTTATAACCGAAGTGGAGTGTTTACAGCGCGGTACGCACTGAGTCCTTATATAAAACAGATACGTTCCGTCTTTAAAGGGTTAAAGATGGTCCTAAAACGTAGTTGGTTAGACGCAAGGTACAAAGTGAAGATCACCTATGATTTAATTACGTTCCACACCATGAAGATGTACGGCTAAGTGGTTAGGTTTACGCTCCAGCCGTTTTACTTTATGAGAAAACGTCACCACCAGTACCCACCGAATAATAGCCTAGAGGAGAGCCAATGTTATTCTTGAGGTGGTTTTGATTTAAAACGCTATATGCCTTGGTGACAGTATAATTACGTAGTTATGTAGTCATGTTTAACGCAAGTGTAGCATCACGTTCGTACTTAAATGACACAAAATGCCGGCCAGGTGCCGGGTAATGTACACACATGGCGCTGGTGGGCGCCTTTTGATGTAAGTGGCGGCAGCTGCGTAATGGGTCACATTTCGACTCGCGTCAACATAACACTTCCCGTCCAAAATAAGTCAGTGAATAACAGTCTGGTATTTGGCGGAAATTTTTGGGGCCCACTGTGTTTCAAAATGAAAGTTTGTAGATCACAGTCACGTTTGTTTTAATTCTGTGATTTCCGGTCTTAGTAAGAACACAGGGAGCGTTGTGACGTGTGGCTGATTGAGACTGTAACGGAAAGGTGCATTTGTGTCCTTGTTGCACGAACATTTGTTAAAGCAGTCGCGGTTGCTGCAACACGTCGCTCCTATCAGTGTTGTGTAATAGACAAGAAAGTGAAGTGCATGAAGTTAAGTGCTCATTTCCCAATTAAAACGTTAAGAAGAGGTTATTGAAGTGACGTCATGTTGAAATTCTGCCATGGCGGGAGCGGACGTCGCAGAGATTGCTTGGTTAGTACTAAATAATTGACAATGACGGCGTCAAACACTGGTGTTTTGGAAGCTTCGGTTCGCTACCATTTCGGCGGGACAAAAAACAGTAGCAATCTTTTTCTGCCACCGACACAAAGGAATACCCAAAATTAATATGAATAATGCCTTCGTTGGGACATAATTATGAGATTTCAGGCTTATGCCGCAGTGTAGTGAAATATGCACTCTTCTTGAATGTTATGCAGTGTAGCTTAGTCGATGGTTACCGACGTTTCGGGACTTGTCGCTCCCATATTTAAATGTCAAGCAGTCTTGGTGCTTGAAATAGGAATTATGTTCCGAAACGTCGGTAGTCAGCAACCAACCTACGCTGCTTAACATCCCAGAAGAAAGAAGATGTCATAGTGATACGTGTTTCAGAAGAAGCGTCGGCGTGGCTTTCTCTGATTTTCAAACGTACCACGGTCGACACTTCTAGATCCACTTTAGTAGAGACCGTCTTTACAGGTCACAAAAGATGATGCTTCAGAGTCTGTCAAAAGGCTTACGATGACAACTCTGACCTTACATTACATCCTTCCATTAAAGTGCCTTATTGATGGAACGGCCTTCAATAACACGCTGTTCGTACTGTGTTACTTAAAAATGCCATCAAAGGTGTCATCTGTCATAAAGTTTTAGTCTTTATGCTTGTCTACTGCAGAGGTAGGCGTAGGTGCATATTAATACGGGCAGACAGGCGTAAATTGCGTTACCGACAGATTCAACTAATAAAACTGCATGCAAGCGTACCTTATCGTTTCATGTGTGTCGTAACATACAGCCCTGTCATTAAAAAATCTTTGAAGTAAAAGTTAATTGGAGCTCTGCAGTTATAATTTGATTTAACGTTAAAAGTGTATAATACTCCCACAACCTGAATGTATAATACTCCCACAACCTGATTGTATAATACTCCCACAACCTGAATGTATAATACTCCCACGACCTGAATGTATAATACTCCCACGACCTGAATATATAATACTCCCACAACCTGAATGTATAATACTCCCACGACCTGAATGTATAATACTCCCACGACCTGAATGTATAATACTCCCACGACCTGAATGTATAATACTCCCACGACCTGAATGTATAATACTCCCACGACCTGAATGTATAATACTCCCACGACCTGAATGTATAATACTCCCACGACCTGAATGTATAATACTCCCACGACCTGAATGTATAATACTCCCACGACCTGAATGTATAATACTCCCACGACCTGAATGTATAATACTCCCACGACCTGAATGTATAATACTCCCACGACCTGAATGTATAATACTCCCACGACCTGAATGTATAATACTCCCACGACCTGAATGTATAATACTCCCACGACCTGAATGTATAATACTCCCACGACCTGAATGTATAATACTCCCACGACCTGAATGTATAATACTCCCACGACCTGAATGTATAATACTCCCACGACCTGAATGTATAATACTCCCACGACCTGAATGTATAATACTCCCACGACCTGAATGTATAATACTCCCACGACCTGAATGTATAATACTCCCACGACCTGAATGTATAATACTCCCACGACCTGAATGTATAATACTCCCACGACCTGAATGTATAATACTCCCACAACCTGAATGTATAATACTCCCACGACCTGAATGTATAATACTCCCACGACCTGAATGTATAATACTCCCACGACCTGAATGTATAATACTCCCACAACCTGAATGTATAATACTCCCACGACCTGAATGTATAATACTCCCACGACCTGAATGTATAATACTCCCACAACCTGAATGTATAATACTCCCACGACCTGAATGTATAATACTCCCACGACATGAATGTGTAATACTCCCACGACCTGAATGTATAATACTCCCACGACCTGAATGTATAATACTCACACGACCTGAATGTATAATATTTCCACGACCTGAATGTATAATACTCCCACAACTTGCATTTATATTTAATATCATTTACGGAGTAAACAGATGTTTCCTTAAACAGGGTTAACCGGCTGCTTTGTGTTTGAGGCAGGAGCTGAATGTTGTTAAATGACACAAAGTGTTAGAGATCGCAGTGTGCTATAAACCTTATCATGTATACTAGAGTGTCATTTTTTGTAATATGGACCGCTTTTGAGAAATTTTATATTGTATACACCATGCACTTTCTCATACGTCTAATACCTACAAATGCACAAGATTATTGGCATACGTAAAATATATTTGAGAACCCTAAATATGTTTCAGCAAACGAGTTGCCATCTTCAGGGTTTTTTTAATCAGAGGATTATAAGAACTTTTTTACATCCATGACATGTATGTATGCTCTGTAAAAATTTTTAATATGTAACCGTACTGTACGCCTATACTGGGATGTGAAAAATTCTTGTAGTTCCTTGCGAAAAAACTCTGAAGATGGCAACTCGTTTGCCGAAACATATGTAAAGGTCTCAAATACATTTTATACATGTCAATAATCTTGCGCATTTGTTCGTTAATATTAGACGCTTATGAGAAATTTAACACACGGTGTTTTGCGTTAGACATAGGGACAAAATGCTTAATCATTTTAAAATACAAATACCGGGTGTTGCAAAGACCACCTGACACTAGAAGCAACATGTTAAACATCGAGTGCATAATGACTTCTGCTACACTCTGTATGTAGTGTAACTAGACAAACTGAAGACTGAATTGATGCGAATTGTATCCTGTCTTCCATATGTGACCATTGATAAAATTAATATTTAGGGGAATGCATCAGTAAGAGACTTCTTCATGAACCCTTGTCCACGATAGTCAACGAAAATTTGAATGTAGTCTGTTTTGTTGTTATTCGTTTTTATATATATGCTCATTGCGTAACGTTTCCGGGTGTATGACGAAATGAAGACTGAAGTTGACAATGACTGTGAATTACTGTTCCGTCCGTGAGTAGCAGAGGGGAAATAGGAATGTAAGTTTGAGAATCTCTTTTAATTAGAGTTGTCGGTGCTACAGTTGACCTTTTAAAGCCTAGTGGTAACTTTACGTACCACCAGGTTTAACATTAAAAAATTCTACGTGGTGCCCACATTGCGTTTATGTGTTTTGTACGGATCTCAGAACAAACAGCAACTTTTGCCTTATAAAACATTAAGAGACTGGTTTTTATAACCGAAGTGGAGAGTGTTTACAGCGCGGTACGCACTGAGTCCTTATATGAAACAGATACGCTTCGTCTTTAAAGGGTTAATTAATATCTATTCTACGAACTTGCCTAGAGGAAATTTCGGTCATTATTTTTCCTTCTCGCAAGTAACACCTGAAACTGGGCAATTGTATAAAACGTTCGGTGAATTACGTCGTTTTACTCAGTATATTAGAAAGTACCATTTGAAGTTAATATTTTGTGTACACAACACAACAAAACGCACGAAGTAAGCCTTAGTAGACAAACTGAGTTTTCAGGAGTTGGAGGTTCATATAGGGCTGTATTTTATAAATACATTAGCTGATATGAATGCTTATCCAGTGTATGTTTTTTGTCATGGCGCGAAAGCCCTAGTGGGCTTAGGCCTCCTCATTTTTGAGGTTTCAAGTTTATACTCAGACGCACCACACTCAGTAGAACTCCTCTGGACGAGTGATCGGCCCGTCACAGAGACCTCTACTTTACAGCACACAACATTCATAAGAAACAGACATCCTTGCCCCCGGTGGGATTCAAACCCGCAGCGAGCGGCCACAGACCCATGCCTTAGCTGCGCGGCGGCTGGGATCGGAACTCAGTGGATTAAGTGAGGAACATAAAATTGAGCGGGAGTACAGGTTCGTAAACCTTTTTGTCTACAGTGTTTAACCTTTTAAAGCCTAGCGGTAACTTTACGTACCACCAGGTTTAACATTAAAAAATTCTACGTGGTGCCCACATTGCGTTTATGTGTTTTGTACGGATCTCAGAACAAACAGCAACTTTTGCCTTATAAAACATTAAGAGACTGGTTTTTATAACCGAAGTGGAGAGTGTTTACAGCGCGGTACGCACTGAGTCCTTATATAAAACCGATACGGTTCGCCTTTACAGGGTTAAAATATCTTGCTCCTACCTCTTCAGTGCAACAACTGTGGCTTCTATACCAACACACGCCTGTAAGACGTGTGGGAAGGATCGCTGTTTCGGTAGATAACCACATAAAACTTGTAAATGCGTCGTACCCTGTTGCGGCAAAGGGGGCAGCGTAATAGCTTCTGTTACGTATAGGGCCACTGCAACTTTCTCCTAACTCCACTTGTTATCTTAACAAGTGCCGCCTGTAGAATCTTATCAGCCTGTGAGCCATTACCCCACTTCGTCTTAGCGTGGTGTTACGTGGCAGTACGGATGTGTGTTAGTGTTTGTATTACGTTTTAACCTTTTAAAGCCTGGCGGTAACTTTACGTACCACCAGGTTTAACATTAAAAAATTCTACGTGGTGCCCACATTGCGTTTATGTGTTTTGTACGGATCTCAGAACAAACAGCAACTTTTGCCTTATAAAACATTAAGAGAATGGTTTTTATAACCGAAGTGGACAGTGTTTACAGCGCGGTACGCACTGAGTCCTTATATAAGACAGATACGCTTCGTCTGTAAAGGGTTAAAGTTCTGTGGTCAGTCCGTGTACTGCCCAAGTCTGACACTAACAACTCTGTATTCTCCCCACACAGTGTAATATTTCGTATGAATATTGTAACAAAGGGCGGTTATTCCCGTCTAGTGCATTAATTGATTGGTATTTCTAATGGAAGAACACTGAAGATTTACTTATATATATATATAATTGTAGAATATATAGATTTTTGTTTCAATGCCGTAACAGCCCCCAGTGGGCCAGGGCCTCCTCAGTATCGAGGCTTCATGATCACACTCAGACACACCACATTCGGTAGGACTCCTCTGGACGAGGGATCGGCCCGTCGCAGAGACCTCTACTTGACAACACACGACACTCATAAGAGACAAACATCCATGCCTCCAGCGGGATTCGAACGCACAATCCCAACAGTTGAACGGTCGCAGACACACACCTTACACCGCGTGACCACTGGGCTCGGCATACATATGTATATATATATAAAGTAGGTTAATATAAATCTTCAACGGGTTAGTGCTGTGAGGTATCGAATATATCATTTATGGCTGTACTTTAAAAGACACCAATCAGAGATTACGTACTTGACATAGATTTGGAAATAAATCTGATTTTAGACAAAAACTTCGATCTCGTCATGTGTTTCTTCTACAGTATATCCGTTAGCGCAAGCCCACTCGCCGTTGTAGTTGTAAGATACACGTGCACAGGAATGGTTAAGCGGACCAAGGGACAAATAGCAAGCGTCCGCCCTTACTTTACTGGTTGCTTGATAGAATGGAACAGACAACTTGGGAGACCTAAGAGTAGATGGAAGGGTAATATTGAGACGTTGTCAGAGATGCTTGTGTATGGGTGTAGATTATACATTCACCCAGCTTAGGATTTATTGTCGAGAACGTAATAGTAAGTGGACTGTTTAGGATATTACCCGCGTGTTATGGAGCATATCCCATGTGTACGGGAGCGCTAAGACGGGCTGTGTCCAATAGATGTATAGGAAGTACGTCACCACGTCATGGAGGTGTATGAGGGCGTGGAGATAGGCAGGAGAGAAGTTTTTCCCAGCCGAGAGAGTAGAGGGAGGTATAACTCCACACTTTTTTTTATCTTGGTAATGGATGGATGTGAATCGTAAATTTAACGTCACGGACATTATATTCCCTGGGAAGGAGCTCCTCGTACCTTTTAGTGGGACACCAAAATAAATAAATAAATAAACAAAATGTATAAATTAATATAAACAAATGAATAACTAGACAAAAATAAATAAATAAAAATGAATACACGAATTGAAAATAAATGAATGACTTAATGAATTAATGAATACAGAAATAAAACTAAATTACTGGACAGAATGTAGCAAACTTTCAGGCGTCGTATATATATCCCTGGCTTTTATTGCTTGGTTTCACAGTAAGGTGCCATTATGCACCCATTTTATGAAATACGTTTGTTGTTTTTTTTCCACAGGTGAACCCTGGCAGCAAGGCGGCGCTAAAGGGCATCCGAGAGGGAGACGTCATCTCATCCATCAACGGACAGCCCACTCGCAGCATCAGCAACAGCGACGCTCATGCTCTCTTACGGAACGCCGGCCAAACTCTTCATCTGGGTCTCAACGAGTGAGTAGAAAATGTTTATACATAAATGCCCGTAACTACCATTTGTATACATTTCATTGTGTCGTCAGCCCGGATGTTGTAATGAATGTGGCTGTTGACAGTCTGGACGACTGTGTTGCGATTCGTTGTAGAGGCGTTGCCACCATGAGCAGCACGGCCCTGGTCTTCAGCCAGCCACATGTCTAAAATGTCGGGTTAGACAGACGTTTGTATGGAAACGAAGTGGTCATGAAGCCAAGAGTAGAGCTTTTTGACATTTTGTGTGAAGGACCGTTCAGATGCTACATTTTGAATTTAATACCATGTTGGCTGCAATACTGACATAATTCGGCGTACTGGTATGTCCAGAAGGCATGATCGAGCGGTGTATAACAACGGTTTCGCGTCATGAGTAAAAAGCACAAGCGGTAATGTGCGGTGTGAAGAGGCAGCGTATGATTGAGTGACGAGACATGTGAAAGCAG
>BLKM01002298.1:1575592-1650755 GCA_013340265.1 Coptotermes formosanus
GGGGGGGAAGTATCAGGTGACATCCCGTGACGGCTGGGGTTCCCAACTTAACAGGGCACTTTCCTTTCACGACCACATATCTGTATGTGTGTCTGTCAATTCTGTGTATGCTATCTTGTCCGTCTGTCTTGTTCTTCCTACGCTATTTATCTGTCCCTTTTTCTGTACCGTTTTCACCAAAGCACTTGTATTAAGTTAGGACTCATAGGCATAACTTTGGGGGGAGAGGAAGGGGGCAAATGCCCCGAATATTTTTTCTACGTAAGAGTAGTTTTTTGTGTAGTGAGTTGAAGAGGGGCAAATAAAATTTGGGAGTGAGAGTGGAGGGAAAGGGGTGTATGTATGTTAACCTTTTAAAGCCTCGCGGTAACTTTACGTACTACCCGGTTTAACATTAAAAAATTCTACGTGGTGCCCACATTGCGTTTATGTGTTTTGTACGGATCTCAGAACAAACAGCAACTTTTTCCTTATAAAACATTAAGAGACTGGTTTTTATAACCGAGGTGGAGAGTGTTTACAGCGCGGTACGCCCTGAGTTCTTATATAAAACAGATTGCATCTCGTCTTTAAAGGGTTAAGGGCTGGTTCCAACCAATCTTCCCGCCTTTCTAACTTGACTGCTTTGTAAAGTTCCTGGTACCCATGGTCGACTTCCCCCCTCCCTCCAAATGTTATTAGCCTACTTACGCCCATATTAGCACTCCTATATCTTTTTTAGGGTGGTTAGTTCGTAGGTTGTATATGGAATTGCGTCAACTGATTAAGTTTCATGGTGTTGATTGAAATTAGAAGATGCACATGAACGGTAGAGTGGCAAGGAAGCAGACGTGACGTTCCCGTTTCATGGTAATAGGTTTACCTGCACCTCTCCGGAGGAGCTGAGGAAAACTGCAAAAAACTTGAAGTCATGATTGCCCGTTGCCAAGTCTGAGATGCTAACCGGTGTCCCCTGAAATACTTAGCAAAGTGCCAACCACTATACAACCTCGTAGCTGCACAGTGATCCACAGTTATGGTACAGGGCGTTCTATTGCATTGTTAATTTATCGAGTGTAATGAAGTTGGCTGTTTAAATGCGATGATGAAACACGGAATACGGTATCTCCACCAGACGCTGAAGGTTCGTTAGGAGTGTCAGGCTTCTTATGGGCGTCGCTGTGTACTGGAAGCAGACATATTGTGTTTCCGGATCATTTAACAGGGCGTTACATTTGGACATATCCCTCAGTCCCACTGCAGAACACTACGTTGCGGCACGAGAACTGTAAGACAAATAACGCGGTTTCGTGGGTGGCTTAATGTTCGTGTCTGTTACCTCATTCATTTTCTCCCTAGTTCACTTTCTTTGGTGTTACAAGCTGAGATGTGCTACGCCGCGAATAACAAGAGCTCAGCAGTGGTTACTGTCCAGACACTGTCCCAATTTACGCAATCTTTACTTCCCGGAAGGTCTGGCGCGACTCGAATTTTTGCGCAAGTCGGAATTGAATACACGTATGGTCATATATGCGTAAACAGGGGTTAAATTGAAATCCAAATCCCAACACACTGGATCCAGATCTGCTGCAGCATGTGTTATCGCCCAGCAGTATTCTTCCACTACCTTCGTCTCATTGGGCTTTAATTCCTGTATGAAAAAACTTGGCTCGCGTTTTCTAAAACGTTATTTAATTTTTTTTTCGCTCTCGTTACAATTGCGGAAGTCAGAGGGTGTCTGTACTCGTCTGGTACTGAACTCGGTCTGTCAGCTACACATCCTTACGGTCTGTTTGTTTACTTGCGCTCCTCGGACAAGGACAGGAACACGTATTGAAGTGTGGGGGGGTATAAGTCAACGCATGAGTGAGATCATTCTTCTGCCGCGATGTAAATGAGATCGTCGCTCTTCTGGGATGTTACCGTAAATTTGTAGTTATCCAAAAACACAAATTATTAGGGTATACAGAACTATAATTTTACCTGTTGTTCTGTATGGATGCGAAACTTGGTCTCTCACACTGAGGGAGGAACAAAGACGTAGGGTGTTCGAGAATAGGGTGCTGAGGAGGATATTTGGGCCTAAGAGGGACGAGGCGACAGGGGATTGGAGAAGACTACATAACGAGGAACTTAATGACCTGTACTCATCACCAAATATTATTCGGGTAATCAAATCGAGAAGACTGAGATGGGCGGGGCATGTGGCACGTATGAGGGAGGAGAGAGGTGCATACCGGATTTTGGTGGGGAGACCCGAGGGAAGGCGACCACCTGGGAGACCCAGGTGTAGATGGGAGGATAATATTAAGATGGATATTCGGGAAGTGGGATGGGAGGACATGAACTGGATTGAGCTGGCTCAGGATAGGGACAGGTGGCGGGCTCTTGTGAATGCGGTAATGAACCTTCGGGTTCCATAAAATGCGGGGAATTTCTTGACTAGCTGAGAAACTGTTAGCTTCTCAAGAAGGCCTCTGTTCCAAGGAGTTAGTTAGTTAGTTAGTTAGTTAGTTAGTTAGTTAGTTAGTTAGTTGTAGTTACCCACCGACATTTCGGGGGCAATCTATTGGCTCTGTCATCAAGGGACAAATAAACCAAGACGGTTGTTCCCAAATGTCCGTAACTAACAGTCTACGCTGCGTAACGTCCCATAATATAGAAGATCTCCACTCAGCGCATTTTTAACCTTGGCCTTTGGAAGTGATAGGTTAAATTCACGGCCCGGCCACTTTAACCCCCGGGGAAAGAGTCCTCGGCACCCCTTATATAGACGATTGAGTGGGTCCCAGAGCAGATATGAAGGCAGTGGAGAGGAGAAGAATGTCTCGACCCTTCTGGGAATCGAACCGTGATTACCCAGTCCATCCCGTATTATAGTCACTGTACTTACCGAGCTATCCCGACACTTTTATGCTTGTTACGTTTAAAACATTTTGTCTGACGCGAAAATGTACGTGCATCCTGCTGCTGGCCTTACGCTTGCTTGAGCACTGTGTGTAGGAACATTGGATGGCAGTGGACGAGGCTTTGAATAGGATTGCAACGCTTTTGTGGAGTCCGCAACTGTTCATTTTAGTGAAGAATCATTCTTCGGTGTAAATAATGTGACGCTATTCGGTGGAGTTTTATTTGTTTAAATCAGTAAAATCCGTGTGTCTCCTGTGACAGCCAATGACTGACATGTTGGGTGCGGGATATATTCCATAGTTCCCATGTAGACAAGGAGAGCAAGAGTGACACATCTGCCGATAGCAGGGGGCGGTGAATGTTGGTGTGTAGGCGGTATTGTAGGTACGTACGTTATATCGCAGCTGCGAGGTCCGGGAAAACAGAAATATATTGACTAAGTGAACATAAATTTTTAAGTGTCAGACTTTGGACTGTATTTGTGTACTAGCGAACTGTGAGTCATGCGAAGTTTTGAGGTGTGAGTGACACTAGCGCCGCTGCTGGCGAAGTAGCGCAGAGGTCTAAAATTTTTTTCGGTAATCTTTGACAAATATGAAACATTTGTTAGCGTAAAAGAAAAAGTAAAGCAATCCCATTACAGGCCTGTACAGACTGGCTGACTACAGGAGGCTGAGGCTCCCAGATTTCGACAGTCGGCACATGAAAGTGGTAAGGTTGTCAGCCCTATTTACCGGCCGCCTTTACCCCCAGGAAATATTCCCGGTATTCATTTGTGTGAGTCGACCTCAGGGCTCTAATGCGGCCGGAAGGATTATGACACCACCGGGAATCGAACCCGCGACCTTCCGGCTTGTGGCGCAGTGCGCCAACCGACTGCGCCACCGCACGCTCCTCATTTGTGAGTTTGCTTCTGTAGAAACTGAAATGACGTGGCAGTCGTCTGAAATCTTGGATTATGTTCGTGTCCACGTTATGGTTTAATCACGAAGCTGTGGAGTAATTAATTATACGAATTTTAACGCAGATGGTCATAAATATAACTGGAAATTCTATACGAAACATATTGAATTTGCTAACAGTTACAAAAAGTTGAGAATAGAGCAAATGTGATGTTACGTAATGCGCATTCCATGTGCGCGTGTTCTGTGTTGATAAGTAATACCTTAAACCTATGTACAGAGCTGATCTACCAAACTCTGTAGTCGTTATTCTCTACCCTTATCCCTCCCTTCTCGCGGTAACGGCCTTTGCGGTTCCGCAAATTCGCTGCTTGGCTCCAAGAATAAAAAGAAAACAATTCCCTGAACTTTTCCAGAAAATTCTAGAAGGTTCTACAAGCTTCGTATAAAATTCGTGCGGCTGGTCATGGGGTACCAGCGTGACTTTGCCCCTCCGACAAGCCAAAGTGAACCAGTCGCAAAATGACATTAAAAGTGTGTAGAAAGTTAAAAATGATCTTAATATTCCATTTTCTGTATTTTGTGGTTAAATGACTAAAAGGGATTTAAGAATAAAATTAAAATAAATTATTATAAAGAAAAACACTAAAAATACTAAAACTTTTTTTTTGAGTGGGGGGGGGCAGTCAGTTGGTCGCAGATTTTCGCTGTTCGCGAGGGGTCTTTGGAACCTAACCCCCCGCAAAATGCTAGGGACGATTGTAATTCCTGTTAGCCATGCAGAATAAACTAAAACATTTAAAAGGAAGTAAGAATCATAGTTTCTACACAGAACTCGTCAGTTTTAGAGCGTTAGTGATATTAACCCTACAAGTGAGTGTGGTCATATACACATTAGGGGTTATATCCTTTTGTCCTAAACGCAAAGACAGAGTCAGAAATATATGTATTTTTTAGAACGGACAGTGACGGGGAAAATCCTCCCATAATGATTCTTTTTTCGCAACAGTACAGCGGTAACCTAATTTAAAATGAATCCATCATTTTCTAGAAAAAAGTGAACACGTTCTGTTTGGCGTGAGAAGGGTCATTTGCGACGGAATGACAGAACCGTGTTCGAATTGAGCTAGGAGGCCCAATAGATCACATTTGCTGTGTACACGTATTTCACATATACCAATCAATAGTGGTGACATGGTATTGCTCCTGAGTTTCATACCACGGACAGTGCCAGTGATTATCAGTGTTTCACGTACGTTGCATAATTTTTGAAATGTATGTTTGAAAGTATTTGTTACTGAAACATATCTGCAGGGCATGCATTACAGGGAAGAGTGACGCTACAATATACAGTAGAACCCGGTTATAACGACATTAGTTTATACGACACCTCGTCTATAGTGTCAGATATTCTGTGGTACCAATTAATTCCTCACTGTTAACCACAAAATTATACTCCTTGGTTATAACGACACAAAATATTTAGTCCCTATCGCGACGTTATAATGGAGTTCGACTGTGTGTGTGTGTGCGCGTGTGCGTGTGCGTGTGTGTGTGTGTGTGTGTGTGTGTGTGTGTGTATGTATAGTCGTATAAACCGATGTCGTTATAACCATGTTTTACTCTGTGTGTGTTTGTGTGTGTAATTTTGCAATTGGCGTGGTATAGTAAGTGCATAATAATTTACGTGTCATATTAAATCTAATTATTCAGATGGGATCCTCACACAAAGAGTTGGGTGTAACATATCGGAACGTTGGCCAGACTGGCCTCTTTTAATCACGTGCAATATGCTACGTCCGAAACCGACAGCTAACAACAGACATAAATTTATTTTTACATTCCTTATTCGCTCCTCGCGGTATTTCTGTGCTTGTGAACAACCGTCGTGGCAAGGACAGCATCTGCAATGAAAATAATGTAATAATTGGGAGTTTACTACGCGGTACGAACTGAATCTGTAAGTATAATTCAGATTAATTTTGTCTTTAAAGGGTTAAAGATTGTCAGATAACGCTTCAGCATTAGAGCCTTTAGTATAGATAAATATGAAGGCAAACTTTTCAGACAGTTTATTTAAATACAGCTTATCTCACGTGCTTAAAAATCAGCTTGTTAGTATGTAGAGACATTTCATTTGGCGTGATGTATATTTAAGGAAAAGCGCGAAATAATTTCTCTGCGTAATGGACACGCTTTACTTATACTCTATAGGGCTTTGAGGATGTAATATGACTCACTGACATAATCTTATTTTTTTGGACAACTTCCGAAACGTCGTCCTTCGTTTAAAAATTAGACGGTGGACAAACTCCAAAAAAAAGATCACGTGTGTGACGCTTCACTTCTGATTAACCGTAACAGTAATGAATACATAAAATTAACTCGAGATTAACGACATGTGTAAATTGCAAGTAAGTAATTTGTAATGCAGAAGTATTAGGAATTGGACTACACCTTTTCGGTCTTGTTTTATTGCTTTCTCTTGTGATTGATCTGACCCTGTTGTGTTCAGGTTGGGTGGGCTGTGGGAAAAATGTACTTCTCCACCCACATGTGTGTCCGCACGTCACAGCGGTAAATAGGACAAGGCTGAGTACAATAGCTGAAATGCGAAGTTCCCGTCAGTACAGAAACTCCCTGTGCGGACTTAATTTGATTCGATACGGCCACGTCTGCTGTAGCATGTGACTGAAGCACAAACTGACTGATGATACATTTTAGGCGCATTCGAAAAATTGTGAAAACTGACTGTTAGCTTTTCGTGTCTGTCTCGCTGTCTCTCTCTCTCTCTCTCTCTGTACGTCCGTCCGTCCGCCCGCGTGGAACAACTCAGCTGCTACTGGACGGATTTTCATGAAATTTTATATTTGACTATTTTTCGAAAGTATGTCGAGAAAATTCATGTTTGATTACAATCTAATAAGAATAACGGGTACTTTACATGAAGACCTATGTAAATTTTCGATAATATGTCGCTGAGTTCTTCTTAGAATGAGAAATGTTTCAGACCAAAGTTGGAGAGAAAATCAAAACATACATTTTGTGTTCAATAAAAATTTTTTGAAAAGCCGTGCCATTTGTGAGATAATGCGGAAAAATATGGTACAGCCGGACAGGCCACAGATGATTCGCTTTGCATGCCGGATAACTAAGGCAAGAATACAGACACAAGCGCGGAATATTTAATACTTGTTGCTTTTCTACGGCAAAATTGTTACGCGAACGCGCCTCAGGGTTAACGTTATACGTGCTTTGCCTCTTTGCATTTCTTGGGAACGATTTAAAGTGATGTACGTAGTATTTAACATACACTGTGTCCAGTGCCGGAGAACCAAGTTACTGTAATGCATTTCTCGGTACTTGTTATTAATTCATAAATCAAGATTCATCTGAGAGCAGTTAGCAGGGCTATACAGATTTATATGTTACTGCAAGGTTGTCATTTGTTAACGGTTTTGTACTGTGGGCGATTTCCGAGTAATCTGACAAAGGCACTCCCCCGACTTGCTCCATAGTTAACTTTCCGGAAGGTCCGGCGCAAGCCGAATTTTGCCCAAGTCGGAATTGATTATACACATAAAAAGCGAAGCAATCCAATTGCAGGCCTGGACAGGCCCTTTGGGTTCCAGGAGGTTGAGGCTCCCAAATTTCTAGACAGTCGGCATTTAGAGGTGGTAGGATTGTCAACCCTACGCACCGGCCGCCTTTACCCCCCCACCCAGGAAATATTCCTGGTACTCATTTCTGTTACAGGCTGAGTCGACACCAGGGCCATATAATGCGGCCGGAGGGATTAGGTCAATCAAAAATTCCAATGACACCATCGGGAATCGAACCCGCGACTTTTTTCGGTTTGTAGCGCAGTGCCTCAACCAACTGCGCCACCGCATATGGTCAACTATATATGTATATACAAGGGACTAGAGTTGAAATCAAAACTCCAACACACTGCAACGTGATCAGTCGCAGCATTACCGTTTGGCGCCAATGTTATCGCCCAACAGTGTTCTTCCGCCACCTTTATCTTAACGCGCTTTCATTCCCGCAAGACAGGATCGGCGGCACGCGTTAACAAATGTCGTTATTTCGTTCATTTTTTAATTTTTAAAAAATCTTGAATTTTTGAAATTGTGTAACTTTAAATCGCGTAAGCAGGGGAATGAGTGTGTGCAGCTTAATATGAAGAATGTAATTCTGTACATTGTAACTGGGCAGTGGGTCGTTGTTGTTACTGTACCTAACAACAGTAACAACAAGTGGTACCGGTCTTAGTGACCGCGCGGTCTAAGGCGTGGGTGTTCAGCTGAGCGCTTGCTGGGATCGTGGGTTCGAATCCCACCGGGGGCATGGATGTTTGTCTCTTGTACAGTGTTTGTGTGTTGTCAGGTAGAGGTCTCTGCGACTGACTGATCCCTCGTCCAGAGGACTCCTACCGACTGTGGTGTGTGAGTGTGATCATGGGACCTCAAAAATGAGAAGGCCTAAGCCCACAACAGGGCTGTTGAGCAACAAACAACAACGACGACGACGACAACGACGATGACAATGACGACGATGACGACGATGATGAAGACGATGACGACGACGACGATGACGACGACGACGACGACGACGATGAAGACGATGACGACGACGACGATGACGACAACGATGATGAAGACGATGACGACGACGACGACGACGACGACGACAAGTGGTCCTTCTAGAACGCTCTCACTACACCTGAGACGAGATAAGGGCCTGTTAACGCGCTGTCCAAATACGTTGTGTGTATATTGGATACATTTTTGTAATATAACGTTACATGTACGTGAAAAATAGTTATAATGTACTTCGAATGTTTAATTTGAATCACTAATTAATAAGATATCAGCGAATTTGTAAAGGCAAGTTACCGAGTAACAGTTTATGTTAGCCTGTTTGTTAGGACAATCAGGCAATGTAAGTTGTAATGCATTGTGGTTAAATTTCAGTAAATTGTCATTTATAACCCGCCAGATCACGAGTCGTTAAGAAGTGTGAATATGGCTGAAGGTCATAAGTGGTTGGAAGCCCATGGCTCAGATGTGAGGGTGCAGGTCGAACTGTTATATCCCGCTGCTGCAGCTTACCCCACTCGACAGTCATTTGCACTGTTTCTTTAAGGCCGCGTCTTCAAATTTTTAATATTCGTTAAAACTTTGTGACTTGAATTTTTGCGGCACCCCTGTAAAATAAAAGTGTCGTTTTGATAGCAAACATGAAAATAATACTTTCTAAAACAGATTTTATTTAAATACTAAAATATTTATGAACATTTAAACATCTTATTGTTATTTATTTATTTATTTATACTGAAAATATACGCAACTCCCATTATGCACAAATATAGGGAGGAAAATAAAAAATGCGATTAAAAGTATCGAAATTATGTTTAGCATTTCTTTATAAAGGAAATATGCTTCCGGAACCTTTTAACGTATCCCACGGAACCCTTGGGTTCCACGAAACACGGTTTAAATACCGCTACCTTAAACTGTGTGGCGCAGAAATTTCGAAGACGGGAGAGAAATATTCGCACTGAACAGAGGACCATGAGGTTTTTGAAAAAAAATGCCCTTTTTTTGTCAGATGATTACTTTCATGTGGTCTGTTATATGTTTTTGCTTTACAGGGAATGCAGTGGTTCTCCCAAGCGACGAATTCACCGAAGCGTCCAGCAGGAATCCAAGTCGGAATCTGTGAAACGTAAGTGTGTTAGGTCTGTCTTGCACGTAACATGTCTAGCCTGTGTTTTCAATTCGTGCTCGAATTCTCATTTGGTTACTGTTAGAGCGACATAAATGGCAGAAGGATACTGGCGGATTTGTTTTGCAGCTCTCTTTAACCTTTCAAAGCCTAGCGGTAACTTTACATACCACCAGGTTTAACATTAAAAAATTCTGCGTGGTGCCCACATTGCGTTTATGTGTTCTGTACGGATCTCAGAACAAACAACAACTTTTGCCTTATAAAACATTAAGAGACTGGTTTTTATAACCGAAGTGGAGAGTGTTTATTGCGCGGTACGCACTGAGTCCTTATATAAAACAGATACGCTTGGTTTTAAAGGGTTAATGTGGGCAGAGATTTTGAGGAATTCCAAATATCGCAGTGTAGAGAACAAAGGAATCAATACGTTAGGTTCAACATCAACTGACTCGGACTGGCGAAGAACAAAGAAAACATTGTCTGAAATCCACTCACAGCCTGAAATTGGCAAAACCTTTCTTGATCGATAATAATTTTAGAGCCATAAAAGTTTTTATTTGTAGTTTATTACTTTTACATATAAATCGACTGTAGGCGCCGGAAGTATGGAAACCACAGCCACGGAAGCGTCTGCTAATGTTGCAGGTTCGACTGCTACGAAGGCGACGACGCCTGTGAACGGCGCGACGGATCCAAACTCGAACAGTCAGGTCTTGGATAAAGGTGAGTTCTCAGAACCGAACGGCGGCGACAGATCCGCCCGTCATGCACGGCGTAATATGCACTGTGTGTGCATTTACTCGAAGTTACATTCACTCTGAATCTTTGGTTTTCAACTGTGCCACACAGTAAGGAGTAAGGAGTAATTCTCTTCAATTGTCACCGATTGCTTAAAACGGTAAGTCCGCCATGTTTTTTTATCTGCCTGCAAGAATAAACGTAGGTAAAGTTAGCATAATTTCAGGCTTCCGCCGCGATGTTGATGAGATCTTCGCTCTTCAGGGATGTTACGCAGCGTGAAGTGGTAATCCTGTACTGACTTTTTTCCTTTTCTTCTTGGACTTCTTGACCCTTGAAGATGGGACCGATAGATTGTCCCGAAACGTCGGTAAAGGATGATCACTCTACGCAGCGTGATATCCCAGAAGAGTGCAGATCTCATGAAATTTATCGTACCTTTCATCACTCCGTAAGGGGCTTATAAAGTACATGAACGTTATAGCACGCTAACTTCGGGAGTCGATGGAGGTAAGTTGTCATGTTCGAGCCCCAGCTGCATTATCCCTGGTTATGTAGTCGCCGGTACACATTGAGTGGAATTTTGGGTGCGTCTTAGGGCCTGTCTGGATGTTTTGGAGAAGGAATAACTGTTTCCAAGAATCGAGCTCCGATTTCTCGGGTGTTCAGCCAGAAACCTCGTTGTTCTCTATACTGTTTCCAGGTGGTGATACCGCTTGTTTTATCGCGCTGCCTTTAAAGAACTGACGCCGAACATTTTCGGTGAAATTGTGATCGTACAGTTTTCCTAAAACGTGGATCAATGGAAACGTTATCTGTGGATGCTGAATCGAGAGATGGGGCACTGTCAGATTTTATCCTTTGACATTTAAAATGATATGTCTACTAGTCTATATAAGTATGGGGGAAAAGAGAGGTGCATACAGGATTTTGGTGGGGAGACCTGAGGGAAGGCGACCACTTGGGAGACCCAGGCGTAGACGGGAGGATAATATTAAAATGGGTCTTCAAGACGTGGGATGGGGGCGTGGACTGGATTGAGCTGGCTCAGGATAGGGACAGGTGGCAGGCTCTTGTGAATGCGGTAATGAACCTCCGGGTTGCATAAAATACGAGGAATTTCTTGACTAGCTGAGAAACTGTTAGCTTCTCAAGAAGGCCTCTGCTCCATGGAGTTAGTTAGTTAGTTAGTTAGTTAGTTAGTTAGTTAGTTGGTTGGTTGGTTGGTTGGTTGGTTGGTTGGTTGGTTGGTTGGTTGGTTGGTTGGTTGTTTATTCAGTCTATATAAAGAAGCTGCCTGCGGATGGACAGGCCACGTGGAATATTAGAGTATTCCAATTCCGCTGAATGTTTTAGGCTGTGGTCATGACACGCGTAAATTGCCTTCTGGCACCAAACGTTTTCTGCGCACACTTTGCGTGGGTGTTTTTGAGCCGGATGCTTGTGAGGCACATGTAAACTTACGGATCGCAAGCAAGACACGTGTCATCCCCCGTCTTATGTAATGTTTTCCTCTGTTTACGCGCAGTAGACTGGAAGATGGAATTGGCCTTGTTTCAAGTCGAATTAAAGTGGCAGAGTGATTTCGATGTAAGGATACGTAAAGCGATCAGAAGTTCTCCACCCAAGCTCGATTTGGTCACATGGTCGTGCGTCGTTTTGTCAATTAAAGCTGGGATTTGAGGAGGTCAGTCCATACAAGTTACTTTACAAGATTAGTGTATCTTATTCGCAGTCAGCAGGCCTATTTTTCTTGTTGGCTGTGCGCCCCGATTCCAGTCTTGTAGATTTTTTCAGCGCCCGTATTGAAATGATAGGATTCTCGAATGAATGACCGTACTATCACAGGGCCTGAACAACGCACAAAGTCCCAGACAAACAAGAATAGCCGGGCAGTTGCATTACAGTGGAAGGTGTGCGCGTAAGGCGACACATTACTGAGGGAGGTGCAACTGTTACTAAGAATTGCAAAGTTCTTGCTTGCCAAGTGAGCAAAAGGTAAGGTTAGTGCACGGGTGCATAAATTTTCCAAAAATCTGGGATCCACTTTAAAGTTATAGGCGCCAGAAATGTGACGAAAAGCAAGTTCCATACTGAGGACCCACAAACGTTAGGCTCCAGTGTACAAAATTTAGTCACCCGAGCGGGAACCGACGTGGCGCCCGGGAATTATGCACCCCAGGATTGGAATTACCTCGGTGTCTTATGTCGTGGATATGTAAATGGAATGAGGGTACATTTCGAGAAACACACACACACACACACACACACACACACACACACACACACACACACACACACACACACACACACACACACACACACACAGACACAGACACACACACACACACACACACACACACACACACACCAGAAGACCTCGCCTGTAGATGGAAGTGAGAGTCAGTTTCACGTTCCGACTCTCTTATCTACGAGGAAAGCTTCCCTCGTGTCAGCGTCAGAGGGCATTGATTAGTTTTGACGTGACAGTAAAGCGAAAAATTTGCGGAGCCCCTACCGGGAATTGATTGCCATTTTTGAGTCTTTAACCCTTTAAAGACGAAGCGTATCTCTTTTATATAAGGACTCAGTGCGTACCGCGCTGTAAACACTCTACACTTCGGTTATAAAAACCAGTCTCTTAATGTTTTATAAGGCAAAAGTTGCTGTTTGTTCTGAGATCCGTACAAAACACATAAACGCAAGGTGGGCACCACGTAGAATTTTTTAATCTGAAACCTGGTCGCATGTAAAGTTACAGCTCGGCTTTAAAAGGTTAATATACAGATATTTGTAAATGCGCTTATAAATGTGTTTCATAAGTCTGTGCAGCTGGAATTCGTACGAAGAAAGAAGTCTAGACTTGCGCAAAATAATTCTTGTAAAAGATTCAGCTGCTAAGGAATATTTGTTTGAGAGAAATACGTTATGAAGATATGAACTAGACAGAGCAGGTAGAATTTTGTGCTGCCAGAACAACTGCATGGTCTCCGTACAGTAAGGAATAATTTATTGGCTACTGTGCATCTTGGAATACGTGTTAGCTAAACCTGAAACACAGAAATGTGCTGAAATGTTTAACAGGGGGTCATAAACACGAAAGTAAAGCTGGATATCCGATGCGCCAGATCGCAGCATCTGGGGACTTAACACACCGTCTCTTTTTCCAAAGGCTTCAGTCTGTAGTGCAGTAAATAAACAATAAGCGACCAAGGGCCATAACAACGAGAGAAAGGAACCAATACTGACAGTATTTCGTTGGTTACTTTCAGTGCGGTTTGTTAAGTATCAAGTATACAGAGGGAGAGAGAAGTGTTTTGTTTAATGACGCTGTCGGTTGCTAAGGTTATGTAGCGTCGAAAGTGGATTAATGAAATATGGACATGGAGCATTAGTTGAATAATACTGTGAGGCGAATACTGAAGTACCTGCAGCAAACACCTGTCCCAATGCAAATGTCTACCATAAATATCACATGGATTGTCCTGGGATCACATCCATGCTTCCGCAGTAAGAGACCGGCGTCGAAACAACAGGAAATAACAGTTTAGTAGACGTCACTGTAAACCCCTCCGTCCATCCACCCATCAGTAATAAATAAAAAAAGCCAAGTGAAGAGTAAACTCACGTAACTTCTGTCCTCTGCTGTTGGTCTTAGCTGCATATACTTTCAGCATCTCTCTAACTTAACTGCGCGCCACTTCCTGTGGATCGTCACTGATGTGTGAATGACGACGGTTTGGAGGGGTGAAACACAGTTGTGTGTAGCACCCCGACCATCGTTTTCCGGGTTAGGTTATGCCACCTTGAGATGCTTGAGACCCCTCCCAGCAATTCCTTTGTAGAAGTGACGACAGTTTGGCTTCTGGTACGCGATGTCAGTCCTCCGCGGTGTCTGACAGGGCTCAGGTGACGTGTGATTCCGCGAAAGGCAGGTCGTGTGGACGAAAAGGTGTGTTCGTGTGAGTTGAAGGGAAGGCAGAATACGTGTTGTATGAAGCCGGCACTTGCATACAGTCTGTGCTACTCCCGTAGTTTTTACTTTAATTTAATTTTCGTAAATTATAGTTAATTACTTTTTATCACAAAGAGAAATTCGCACGAATATCAAAGAAGCCACCAACGGCTACGAAGAAAATTACAGATCTGTAGACATTAAATTTAGCGGTAAGGCTAGGCTCCCTGTTGCGTCCGTTTGCTAGATTAAATGTTGCTTTCATGCGTACAATGAATGAAGCGTATGCATTCTTAACCTTTTAAAGCCTAGCGGTAACTTTACGTACCACAAGGTTTAACATTAAAAAATTATACGTGGTGCCCACATTGCATTATGTGTTTTTTATGGATCTCAGAACAAACAGCAACTTTTGCCTTATAAAACATTAAGAGATTAGCTTTTATAACCGAGGTGGAATGTTTACAGCGCGGTACGCACTGAGTTCTTATATAAAACAGACACACTTCGTCTTTAAAGGGTTAATATACGATATGAGTTAGTGGCTGTTTATGAAGTAGGAAGCAACTTAAAGAAAATAATAATTTTTACCTTTATATGCGTAACGTTTTGTTATGAACTTAAACTAATAAACAATGATAATAGTTGAACGGTTGAACAAAGTAAATAAAATAAATAAAAACGTCGAGATTAGTACCTGAGAAACACGAAAGCAGAAGAAAATCAGAACAAATAAGCGAGGTATTTCACATAGGTTGAGAAACCA
Organism: Coptotermes formosanus; assembly: GCA_013340265.1. Classification (NCBI taxonomy): domain Eukaryota; kingdom Metazoa; phylum Arthropoda; class Insecta; order Blattodea; family Rhinotermitidae; genus Coptotermes; species Coptotermes formosanus. The sequence continues at coordinate 1,590,576 of BLKM01002298.1, forward strand.
AACACGGTTTCAAAAGAAAGGTACTCATGCATCGTTACATTTTCATCGGAAGTTCTAATTTTATTTTCTGTGTCCCGCGTTCTTAAGCGAGTGTAGGTTGGTTGTAAAAGTGACACTGTGTGGAATCCTTGACCCTAGATAATGACGTGTGGGCAGACGTATAGTAGATTCACAAGTCTTTTATAAATGTACGTACGAACAGATCTGCATATGTTTCAGCCGAGGGCGATTTGTCAGGTTGAGTCATATTTTTAGTACAGGAATGTAGAAAATTCTAAGCATTGAGGCAGGTTAGAATATGTGTCAGGAACAGTTAAGTACACAGATTGGTACGCGCAGGTGTTAAAATTGATCATAGCGAAACTGGGTGTGATAATGTGGCGAGGGAGTTAAATGTCTCGACGACTACGGCTTTTGCTGTACGATAATTAAACACATTTCTTGATTACCTGAATAATGACCATTTTGTTAAAGGGAGATAAGAACCAACGGTTTTTAAAAGAGTCTGTTAGATGCGACTTTTGAGGCTTTTGTAGCGATGTGATTGAGGATTCCGTTCCCATGTGGTATGTCACTGCGTCAATGGGTAATCCGTTCTGGATTTTTTTTTCGGGTACCGAATACCCAGTGACGCAGTGTCGTATGCCAGTAGAACGGAATCGTCAGTTCTTCAGTTAATTGCCTATTTAGTCACATTACTTTGTGGTACTGAAGCGTTTTTCTATTTATCGCTGCTGTCGGTTCTGGTACATAGACGCGAAGACAATCAAGATTCGCAGAAAATAGGAACAGAACCACAGAGATTGGCTTTTGGGACGGTTTAAAATACTGGAATGAATGAGAGGCTGTTCCATTGCACGTCGGAATTGGGGAATCGAGGGCAAGATACACGATGAGATTGTTCTCGTGTCCATTTTTTGAAACCGAGGAAGACTATGGAAAGAAAGCACAAAAGAAGAAAGTACGTAAAAGTGTCGAGAGACAGGGACGGACGAGAGCGCACGACAGTGGCCGCCGTGTGCCTGCCAGAGACTGCAGTCATATGTTGGGGCAGCATCGCCGCCAGAAGCGTCAAGATAATTTCGCAAACGTTCTCCGTGCTCTCGGTGCGGCCACGTGGCGCCGGCGACGGAACTCTTTGAAGATGGCTACACGACACAGCTGCAAGCTGTGCTACAGCAGTCACGATGGTAAGTTGTTAGGCTGACCGCGGCAGGATACGAGAAGTTTAGTTCGTGGAAGCAAACAATGCTGGGTCTGCTGATAGAAGCCCGTCACTTGAGTAGACAACGAATCGCCAAGGCCTGAAAGATATATTGGCCGATTGCTAAGTGCAAAGGTGCGGAGATGTAGTTCCTGGTATTGGAATTTATGTTCTCCACTCGTTTCTCTTGCGGTCAGTTTATCTGGTTCTGTAACTAATCTGATATCCAAGAACAGAATTTTTGGTTTCGTGTTTTGTGATACGGTTGTGCAAAGCAGGTAGGCATATATAGAGCCAATATTTTATCTTAAAACTGTCTGTTCCCACTTACTGTCGTATTAACGTGGAAAAAATAACAATTATTTATTGAATTTACTTTCATTTGTATCAGTAATTTAAAATTTGCTGAGCTCAGAAAATGAAAGTTTTTCACTTAAAATACCCATTTTGCGGCCCGTTCGACTCTACTGTCCGGGGCCGTCGCACCACTCGCCCCTCCCCCGTACCCTACTCCACCCGTCAGCTACACCGCTGCTCTTTTTAGACATTTGATTTTCACAGCACTAATTTTCGTACACACATCTCGAGCATAGTGGAGGTAGACTACAAAATCACACTTCTACATAATGCTTACACAGAGGGAAAGACTTGTTTAATCCATAAGTAGTCCGAAAGGTATGACACAGAAGGTGGGATATACGAGTAATTCAGCTTAAGATGAGTTTGGCGAAGGATGTTGTAACTCAGCAGTCACAGACTCGCTGTTTCTAGTGCGTCTTCCGTCGCCTCTGCCCAAACCTGATGTTGAGGGACCGATGGGTTCTCAGAAACGTTATTGCTTTCAGCCCGACACGGTCGAGAGTGTCCAGAATATTAATAATATACGTATACGTATGAATCGGACTGGCGTAACTGCGGTTGTGTGGAGAGAAAGACTTGATTCTGTGTTGCTCCTTTCTGGCTGGATAATGGCGGAAAAACGAAACGGAAGAAAATTTCCCACTAAGAATTGTGACATTATTTGTTAAGTACATTTTGTTTGAATTAAATTATTCATTTATGACACCAACAGATGTACCTGTTGATATATAGAGATACGGTCTTATATCGCTGCTACATGTTTCGGCGTCACCTATTCCATCCTCAAGGAGCTTTACACTAAGACTGAAAACGCACTAAAATATTGTAGATTACAAACGTAGTTCGTATTTTGTTACAATATTCTTGTCGCTAATGTAAAAACCGTGTGGGTTTCACAAACTGTGATTAAAGTAATATTTTTAAAGGTATCATTTCGCCCCTGTTTTGTAAAAAGGGACTAATCGCCACTTTGAGGTAAACTGAGTTCTGCGTAGCAAATCGTGCAGCCAGTAGTCCTCTTTGATAGGTGGAGTATATCCTCCCTCTCAGAGCATTTGTCCTATTGTAAAGCGGAGCCGCCTTTTTGCGTCTCCTGTAAAATTGATATTTTTACAAAATTGGGGCGATATATTAAAACAAAACAGTAATATTTATTACGGCGTTTTAATTAGTATAGTAAAAAAGTTTTATATATCAAAGTGCAGTTAGTGGTGTCGTGAATCACCAGTTTAACCCTTGAAAACCTGCTGGTTGCTTGATGCAACAACAGGTTTAACCCTTTAAAGACGAAGCGTGTCTGTTTTATATAAGGACTCAGTGCGTACCGCGCTGTAAACACTCTCCACTTCGGTTATAAAAACCATTCTCTTAATGTTTTATAAGGCAAAAGTTGCTGTTTGTTCTGAGATCCGGACAAAACACATAAACGCAATGTGGGCACCACGTGGAATTTTTTAATGTTAAACCTGGTAGTATGTAAAGTTACCGCTAGGCTCTAAAAGGTTAACACGCAAATATTGTACATTCTGCCCACACTGTATTTATGTGTATTTAATTTATCTCAGAACAAACAGCGACTTTTGTCCTGTATAACATAAAGTGATTGGTTCTTATAACCGACATGGAAAGTGTTTACAGCGCGGTACGCACTGAGTCCTTATATAAAACAGATACACTTCGTCTTTAAAGGGTTAATTTCCACTAAGAAGTTTCATTTTTCTTCTAGTTATGTTGCATCACATTCAGAATTCTTTCTTGAAGGATATAAATACACACTTCGAATATTGAACTGTGTTTCATCAATATCCACATGTTTTCGCATTACCCGCAGGACTTTGCTGAATCACTGCCATCAAATGCGTGTGTTCCTCGTATTGATATTGTAGTGTCTGATGGGGAACTGGTGCTCTAGGCTACTTTTCCACCAAGACGTTCACAATTGTCTTGTCGTACTCCGCATCGAATTACTTGTGTCATTAGTATACGCTTGAGGTCACTGAGTCAATAGAAGTCCGTCTGTGTCTCTGTTTAACAGCGACAGCTACCGCTAAGGCCAGAGTCCCCTGCGTGCGTGGATTTCATTACAGCGGTTGGACCCACTGTATACAGTATTCAAAAGAACTGACGTAGAAACTCCCACGAGGAAACGCAATAGATGTGGGCAGTACGGCCAAGTAAAGCACTCGCAGTAATGCTGCGGCATAAACCGGCTTAGAGTGTTAAAAATTAAAATTCCCATCCAGCAGCACTTTGTTCCTGAGAAATTCAGATTTATGTCTCACAACACATTTTGGTCTTCTCTTTTGAATGTGAATACAACGTATAAAATTCCCAAGTGTTAAGTCTTCTGGGATATCGCGCCGTGCTGGCTGCTAAATGTTTGCCGACGTTTCGAAAGGCGGTAGTCAGGAGGAAACAAGAAGTTGCTGATTTACTGTGCGGCTCTTTTGAAACATCTGTAACCACCAACCGACACGGCGTAAAATTCCAGATGATTTTGAATCTGCAGCAACTTCTTAGTCGTGCCTACAAATACGGCCCTGTTACCGACCGAGCACGGACGGTGTTGAGTCCCTTGATCCGTCCACGTTGGTCTGTGCCCGAGACAGTGCGTGTCGACGATGTATTATTTGTATTATCATGAAATTATTTTAACAATACATTTTGATTGTCCCGGACTTTGTTTTTGCCTAAAAGGGATGTCGCTAATATTCCTGGTCTAATATTGATATTAATAATAGTGGCTTATTATCTCCTGGACCCCTATACTGCCTCAAGGAATGACGCTGACACACATCACCAGTTACCATTTTTTTTGCGCTCAAACTGTATTTAGTATTTAGTACTGTTTATTGCTTTTGTGGTAGCAGCATTGAATCGCACAGTGTTCAGGAACAGTATTTGACATACATTAACCCTTTGAAGCCTGATCCTAATTTACATTATATATAACAAGTCAGTTCGTACCACACAGAGAACACCGTTTGATTCCCTAAGAAAGACCGATCTGTAGATTGCTGTTTATTGTGAGACGCATACGGAACACACAAATACACTATGTTTTAGTGCTAAACCTGGAGTTACATGCAATTCCCGCTAGGCTGTAAAAGTGTTAATTGTACCATCAGTAGCAAAGCCGTATAAACACCACATTAACTCTGAATTTGTAAAGCTAATATTTCGGAGCGCAAAGAACAGACGGTGCATTGTGTACAAACAGACATTAATAAACGCGAAATTAAAAACTGGAAAGGGAGGTAAAAAAAAAGACAGGGGTGGCTGGGAAAAGTACATTAAGGAGGCGAACGTCCGCATTGGACTGTACTGCCATCTAATAATAGGTAAAAGGTAAAGGTGCACCCTATAACAAGCCCTGAGGGCCCAAGGGGGGGGACTAAAGGTATAGCTCTACCCTTTCGTGAGCCTCGGCACGAGGAGGGGATGGGGTGGCTAGCCCCACGCCCCGGCCGCTTTACCCCCGGGAAAGAGACCCGGTACCCATTGTACAGGAGGCTGGATGGGCCCCAGGGCCGGTCTGGACGGCTGCGGAAAATCTCGCCCCCACCGGGATTCGATCCCCGGACCGTCCAGCCCGCAGCGAGTCGCTATACCGACTGCGCTATCCCGGCCCGTGCCATATAATAATAATAATAATAATAATAATAATAATAATAAAGAAATGTGATAAAGAAAGAAGCCGAGAAGATTCTAAAATATAAAGACCTTATAACAGAAATACAGCGCATGTGCAATGTAAAAACAAAGGTGACGCCAATTATAATAGGAGCAACTGGAACCATTTTAAGATCCTTCAGAAAATACTTGAGCAACATACCAGGAAAGCACGATATCAAGGAACTACAGAAAACAGCTATATTGGGCACAGCACACACACTGCGGAAAGTGCTAATGTAGAAGCACAAAGGAGTTTAATATTGCAGACAGCGCTATATGCACCATTAACAGTACGCGCAGGATAGGTGCGACATTGTGTACCCTAGACACATGGTTTGTTTCAGGTACATAAGTGTGAATGCCCTGCATAAAGGGGATGATGATGATGATGATGATGATGATGATGATGATAATAATATTTCGGAGCATGTCGGATGGATGGCGACATATGTTTCCGGATATCACATTGTAAGTATGAAGCGTCTGCTGTGTGTAACGAACAGAATCCTGGCTTGTAACAAAAGAACATGTTGTTCTTGAAGAATGTGCGAAATTTTGCTACATGTGTCTCTAGGAAACGTGATTACATCACAACGCCGTGTGAGCAGACAGGTGGAAATTTGCTTTAGCTTGAATTATAGCTGTTAGAAGCAGTAACAGGTAAGACCCCATATTCATTACTAACGCAGGGCGGCCTGTGTAGGTGCTTGAGACTGTTGTTCCGTCAACATCACGCCGTTAAACAATGCAGGAAGATGTACGTGAGTTTCCTGCTATGGATCAAAGAGCGCATACGTTTTCGATACGCCCGTATAACTCCCCTCTGCCTCTCTCTCTCTCTCTCTACCGGTTTGATTTCCTTTCCTGCGCCCATCCCAATGGCCCCATCCGGGTGGCTACGCCCTCTCCGGTGTTGGACATAATGCAGGAGCAGCAGTGACATCAGTGATTTTCAGTGGACGGCCGTAATAAGCTGCGTCTACCGGTGAGGGTCCAGCTGGGTTCGTGGCTGTGAAGTAAGTGGAGTTGAACCTCCGACATTCCTCAGAATGCGTGTGTTTTTGCTACAGCCTTGGGACACGCAAGGAGGAAGGTTTCGTCTTGCATTCCACTGCTGTGGTGACACTAGCTGAATGTGTAATATGCATATGCTTATAGGAGAGTGACTGTGGGCTTTCATAGATCATGTATCAGCTGTAGTGGTTATATAACATCGAAAAACATGCGATTAGTTCACGAACGGCCGATCCCGGTGGCCGTGCGATCTAAGGCTACGTCCGAGACCGCTTGGGATCGCGGGTTCGAATCCCGCTGAGGGCATGGTTGTTCGTGTTTTGTGTTTTGTTGTGTATTGTGCAGGTAGCGGCCTCAGTGACTAGCTGATCGCTCGTCAAGAGGAGTCCCACCGGGTGTGCGTGCGTGCGTGCGTGTGTGTGTGTGTTTGTGATGTAGGAACCTAACAAATAAGACGGCGTAGGCCCAAGTGGGGCTGCTGCGCTGCAGAAAAGGAAGTAGTAATACGAACTGGAAATAAGAAAAGACGCGGAAGGAAGCGATGGTGTTATGCAGTTAGGACACTCACTGCGGTCGCCTGGAGGCGGACGGCAAGGTGGAAGTCCTCTTTCGTGAATAGTCATGCTACAAATGTGACTCGAAGAAAGTTTTATTACGAATCGGTTTACGCGTTGCTCGTTCGATAAACTTGTTCTGGGAAAGAATTTCCTAATTTATATGGATTTTAATGTAGGCCTTATATTCAGAGGCCAATTCTAACCTATTTTAATTCATATGAGCAAAAATTCTCCGTTTTGCGTTGTTTCCCCCTGCGTTATGATTTTTAGGAAGGTAGCACTAACGTTAAAACGAGGTAGTGCTGCATTCTGTTGATTTCATTCGTACTGTGTGAGGGACTTGATTCAACTATTTGAGGATGACGTCCACCGGTGTTCTTTCGTGAACACGGTAATCAAATGAGGGACTATGGACTATCGCCTTCTAATGCCGTATGTGGTCCATGGACCTCCTTTGTTTCATATAGTACTTTTCTTTTGCTGGGCTGTGCAAGAAGACGGTGGTAGACGAAGGGACGGAATGCTTATTTGCTGTCCAGTTTAAGGAACTCCTGGAGAGGTTTAAGAAAGGCGTTAGCCATTTAAAGCCTAGCGGTAACTTTACGTAGTACCCGGTTTAACTTTCAAAAATTCTACGTGGTGCCCACATTGCGTTTATGTGTTTTGTACGGGTCTCAAAACAAACAGCAACTTTTGCCTTATAAAACATTAAGAGACTGGTTTTTATAACCGAAGTGTAGAGTGTTTACAGCGCGGCACGTACTGAATCCTTATATAAAACAGATACGCTTCGTCTTTAAAGGGTTAATTTCTTATCATCCAGCTTAAGTATTCGGTGGTCATGTCTTTAGGCTGGTAATAAAATTAAATCACTCGGCGTGATATGTTGTTAAAGTTAGTTCTACTGCTCTGGGTGTCAGCTGCTGAATTGTATCATTTTGCATAACCTTTAAGCCCGCTTAATGTTAACAGTTATATGTTTAAAAAAGTTGAGAAATTGATGAAAAAGTGCCCAACTATTTCATAAACTTGGGTTCTTCGCATCCCTATATTTGTGAATTGGCCTATCCCATTGTCCGCGCGGTCTAAGGTGTAGGTCTGCGGCCGAGCGCTTGCTGGGTTCGTGGGTTCGAATCCCACCGGGGGCATGGATGTTTGTCTCTTGTACAATGTTTGTGTGTTGTCAGGTAGAGGTCTCTGCGACGGGCCGATCCCTCGTCCAGAGAAGTGCTACCGAATGTGGTGTGTGTCTGAGTATGATCAAGTGGAAATAAAAACCCGCTACACTTACTGTGAACAAGTAGGTAGAAGAGGGAAGGACTATGAAACGAATATTTGTGAATTTCTCTAAAGTACTTTTGACAGTATTTATCTCTAAATTAAGGTAGGGCATGTAGACAGAAAGCATGTGTGAGACTTTTTTACTATTAGCTTAGTGCCATTATATGAATTATATGGAATGAATATTACCATCGAATTCTCTCTCATTTGTTGATGAATGCAGTCCTTTATTACTGGGTCGGATCGTGGCTTATCTGTCGGCTGTGAAAAATCTACATTTATCGTGCATATTTATGAAATGTTTTTACGCGAACCATGGTGATTTCTTATGCTGCTACAATAACAGATTCTGTTGTAACATGATTGCTGTGAGTACAGTAATAGTAACGCAATGCTATCTCAAGAACACATTAACTTTTCAAAGCCTAGCGGTAACTTTACATACGACCAGGTTTAACATTAAAAAATTCTACGTGGTGCCCACATTGTGTTTATGTGTTTTGTACGGATCTCAGAACAAACAGCAACTTTTGCCTTATAAAACATTAGGAGACTGGTTTTTATAACTGAAGTGGAGAGTGTTTACAGCGCGGTACGCACTGAGTCTTTATATAAAACAGACACGCTTCGTCTTTAAAGGGTTAATAAAACCCGTTTAAATAATAATAATAATAATAATAATAATAATAATAAGGCAGGTGCTGACTTCCATCTTCGCTTTGCAGTGAACGTAGTCACGTTATGACGCGAACAGAACGCATTCTAATATTCGCACATAAGTGTTACACATAAAGCTGCGACATGTTACGGTGCCAGTGCACCATCCTCAGAGAGCACACATTGTCAAATCTAAACCAACCGTCACTGACGAGCCACTACGTATTTGTATGGTTCCACAAATTTGTTGTAGGCTACGTTGTTAATATCTCTATCCCGTAAAAGGTACAGCCCCTGTTTTGAAATACATACAGTTAAAACAGGATAAAATATTATTTACAAGATAAATATTTGCAGTGTTGATATTATTATTATTATTATTGTTTTCGATGTTGAGTTGTCACTCCCTTAATCCTCGTCGTCATATTTCTCGAACTTTGTCATCGACTCTTCCTATCACTGCATGCTACATCCTGTCATCATAGTAACATGTGCTGCTCTATAAGACGGTTTCTTAGGGATACGGATGGCTGGGTTGGTAAGGTTTCTCTGCAAAACCTTGTGAGTAACGTAACAAGTCCACGAATTTTGTTTGCAGGAGACTTGAAGGACGGGCAGAATGGGGGCGTGAGGGAAATATCCACTGCTTCCACATCGGACTCGAAAGGTGAGCTCGGTCTTCTTATGGAGCATGGTGAGTCGTAACAAATTGCTTCTTTGCTAACTGCCAGTAGCGAATGCAAGAGTGGTCCAACGACTCCACCTATGGGTAAGGTGGTGATAGCAAAACACACACAGACACGCGCACGCACGCACACGCACACGCACACAGATGGATCGAAATGTTGTTTACGCGTCGACTTTTAGTTTGCGTCAAGTATACGAAATATTTTCAAAATCAGACAGACCAGAATTGAACGGAAATAGGTCTAGCTGAATGGACACCGCCAGCTAAGACAGGATTGGCAGATAAAGTTTATGCAGAGTGCTTATTTTTGTGTATGTAGATGCCTGTACCTTGGGTGCCAATGTTCGCTAAACATCCTTGCCTTTAAAACAGACCTTACGTCAGCAGAAGCTACAGGCAGAAGGAAATTGCTTGGCGTGTCTTTTCTTTTTTCTTTTCTTTTCTTTTTCTTTTCTTTTCTTTCCTTTTTCTTTTTCTTTTTCTTTTTCTTTTTCCTTTTTTTTTTTTTTTTTTTTTTTTTTTTTTTTTTTTTCTTTTTCCTTTTCTTTTCTTTTTCTTTTTCTTTTTCTTTTTCTTTTTCTTTTCTTTTCTTTTCTTTTTCTTTTTCTTTTTCTTTTTCTTTTTCTTTTTCTTTTCTTTTCTTTTCTTTTCTTTTCTTTTCTTTTCTTTCCTTTTTCTTTTCTTTCCTTTTTCTTTTTCTTTTTCTTTTTCTTTTTCTTTTCTTTTCTTTTCTTTTTCTTTTTCTTCTTTTTCTTTTTCTTTTTCTTTTTCTTTTCTTTTCTTTTCTTTTTCTTTTTCTTTTTCTTTTTCTTTTTCTTTTTCTTTTTCTCTTTTCTTTCCTTTCCTTTTCTTTCTTTTTCTTTTTCTTTTTCTTTTTCTTTTTCTTTTTCTTTTTCTTTTTCTTTTTCTTTTTCTTTTCTTTTCTTTTCTTTTCTTTTCTTTTCTTTTCTTTTCTTTTCTTTTCTTTTTTGGAAATGCACTTAAGCCTCGCCTTCTGTGCTTGATAACGAGCCTTCGGGTTTGACAAAAGTCCAGGAATTCCTTGCTTAATTGACTTACTAATTTGCCGTCTCAGAGTCTGTCTGTCTGTCTGTGTTCCGCGGAGACAGACAGACCCGCGACGAGCTGCAGAAGCTTCCAAGAGGAATTTTCTAAGTCATTTGGAGCAAAAGTAGCGCCATAAACCATAGATGTGTTCGACGCAGTTACCGCGTTAATCATCAACGTATTGTGGCAGTAAATACAGCACATATTTTCAATTAACCGTTTATTAACGTCAACTTAAAAACGGTCACAGAATTTTCAAAGCGACCCCCTTGTTACTGCATGCATTTTGTCGGGTGTCGCTCCATTGAAGTGCCTACTTACTGTGTTCCGTATCATGTGTGCTACCAGCCCCGGATTCCGTTCTACACTCCACCAGCTCCTACCTTGCTTCGTGCTTGCGGTACGCCTTAAACCGGGCGCAGATATGAGCGCGCATGCGAACGACCATTGACGAATAACCACGCCTGTCGTAGTGGTGCGTGCCCACGTTTGTACGTGGTCGTTCAAGTACTCTTTACTTTCTGTGCCAAAAAAGTGGGCGCACTTCGTCATGTTGAAGAGAACATTTTATCGTTGATTCAACGTTCTCTCTAATTTTTTTCACAGCTGCGCGGACCTGCCAGTGCTCTGAGCAGAAAATTTCTACACGACTGCGCGGCACTTTGAAAGTTTTTTTATAATATGCGCAATAAGAATATTTACAATGAAAATTGAAACATTCCAGCTGCGCGGCAACAATTCATTGTGCGCGGTAGCATTTCAGTTACTGCGCGGCCGCGTACCCGCGCAGCTTAGAGGGAACATTGTCATCGACCAAAGCATGGAAGCTGTATCGCACAGAAAGCCTGCATGTGCCGGTACATTTATCGACAGCTGTCCTGCTCAGGAACACGATAAAAGGGACATCCTGTATTTTGCTCCAGATGATATAGAGAACACAGTGTCAAAGTCACGGAGCTATTGGCGTTATGCTGTGTGTATGGAGTGGATGAGTGGAATGCTTTTAACACATTTCATGAGTGGAGTCTGACAGCGTCAGTAGACACAAGCGATGGGCGGAGGGCACACAGGATGGATCACCTTTATATAAAAGTGAAACTTTATGTGGTGATGGTTTTATGGACTTTATCCATCGCCCGAAGAGTAAAATATTAAAAATTAAAAAATTAAAATCACGACGTTTCGGAATCTGGCTCTGCTTCCATCCTCAAGTGAATGGAGTGATGGAGTCTAGCTCTATCTAAGCGGCCCAACTCAGTAGGTGTTCTTCTCTTCTCCCCCTCCACCTGAGGATGGAAGCAGAGCCAGCTTCCGAAACGTCGTGATTTTAATTTTTTAATTTTTAATATTTTACTCTTCGGACGATGGATAAAGTCCCTAAAACCATCACCACACAATATTATACACCATCATCAAAACATTTTAGAATTTATCCAAGTGAAACTTTATTTTGCTGCTGCTTCTTCTTTGGATGAAGGCTTACGCAATGCATTGTGTGTGAAATGCATGACAACTGAAGGCTGCTGGTCATTAGTTTTTGTGAAGGAAAAAAAAACAGATGGGCCCTTATGCTGTCTTGGTTTATTGTAAGAACCTTGTGTTGGTTGCCTCAGTTATAGTGTGTCGAGTAAGAATTTATAAGATGATTTTAAAATGGTAGGTCCTGAAGGATGCCAGAAAAAAAAATTTTGTAGATATTTATATCACGGGACTATTTGGAAGCCGGACTGCTGGCTAGAAGTCAGTATTCGGAAGGTCCTGCGACCGGCCACCTCGATACAGGTTTTTCTTGGTTTCCCTGTGTCTAAAAGCAAATGCTGAAGTGGTTCCCAAGACTCCAAGTTGCCACTACCTGCTTCTCATGTAGCCCTCCCGACTTAAATTTAGTAGGAACCATTTTCATGTTTGTATACATGTAACATAACCACTGCCACCGGGTTACAACCCACTTGCAGTAAAAATAAATATTATTATTATTATTTAATGTTCTAAAAGTTAAGTTATACTTCTGTCACAAGGATCAGTCTGTCAGTGGTGCTTATGGAAACTATCGCTTTACTGTTGGAACAGACGAACCCCAGAATGAAACTGTGCTGACGAAAAGTTATTTCTTTTAACGTCATTACGAGATGAACATACAGTTGTGACTGTCGTCTAAACACTTAAGGTACTGAGGAAAAGAACGCGTCATGAGGATAGTTCAGCTCGCTGTATGGAATTGAATCAAAATCTCTTCCTAACGTGAACTACTGTGTTATACGTTCTGTGTCTTTATTTTGTGCTGTGGAAGAAGGTAGTGTGGCATCAGTGTGGGGTAGTTAAGTTGAAGAATGGTATCTTATTGCCAAAGTCTATGCCGTTGTGTCGCAAGGTTTTTAATTGCTTTCTCAGTTAGATGGGGCCTTCAGATAAAATTTTCATGTGATGGAGAATGTAATTAGGATATTCTGAAGAAAGTAATTTGTGTTAGAGAGCGTACTGATTATTTTTTTTTTCCTTTGATGTAATTTTGAGGCATCCAACGACGCAGTGTTGTCCGCTTACAGTGCTAGTACAGTGTTGCGCTTCCCTGTTCCTATTCTGATTTAGACACGAACATAACTATAGTGGAAAGTAACTGACGGATTGCCGTCAAACTGTTCTGGAACAGTAGGCCTATACAGTGTAACGGCATAATTTGTAATTTCTTATTACATTCAATACCAATATGGCGGCGATGCGAATTCATGAAGTGAAACAACAGTACTACTGTGAAGAGTCGAGTCCCGAGGATTGTATGATAATTTTTATTATTGTCATTTATAAATTTTTACGTGACCACCAATTGAAATATAGTTTAACCCGGTTATAACGACATCGGTTAATGGGATACCTCGTCTATAACGCCAGGTATTATGTGGTACCAATTAATCCCTCGCTGTTAACCGTAACATTATAGCCCTCGGTTATACGAGGGTAATTCAAAAAATAAAGGCAATTTGTGAATTAAACGAGTACCACCAGCGATAGCAGCCAACCGATTGTGGCCAGTTGTAACTCGATTCTGGCACGTTTCAACATGCATCGCCCAGCACTCTATTGTCCGTCTGGCTGAAGCGGTGACTGTGCAAACATGGACGCTGCGCTTTCCGATTGCACCGCCATTGAACAGCGGGCCGTGATAATATTTCTTTGGGCAGAAGGGTCAAACCTGCTGACATCCATCGAAGAATGTTAGCACAGTATGGTAGTGTTACCTGCATGAGTCAGAGAAAAGTTTACGAATGGGTAGCAAGGTTTAAATCTGGAAGAATGAGTGTGACGAAGCTCGATCGGGGCACGCGTCAACGTTGCGTTCTCAAGGCAACACCAATCGTGCTAACACTGTCATTCGAGATGACCGACGGATTACTGTGTCTGAAGCTGCTGATACGCTAGGCGTCAGCTTTGGGTCTGCCTGTGTTACTGTTGTGTTAATTTCACTTTGTGTGTGGTTAGCACAAGAACTGCCTTTACTTTATGAATTACCTGCATATCAACGCTCCTTTATAACGACACAAAATATCGGGTCCGTTTCATGAGGTTATAACAGAGCTCGACTGTACTTCAGGTTGGTGACGTTGATTGTTTAGTTGTTATAACTGTCATGCGAAATTTTTTTGGCAACTTGTAAACATACTTCCTGCAATCGTTTGCAACTCTAAATGAATCAGACAGCAACAAGCGAACTTAATGTTTGTTGGCACGTCGGCTAGACTCGGAACTCGTCGGTAGATAGCAGCTTTGGATATCAGCCGGGAGACCGAGTGTTCTGGCGATATGGCTATTCCGTACAGGCTTTAGGCACCTTCGTGTAGTCGCAAAAAGTGCCTATTAGCTTCATCATGTCCGTCCGTCTGTACGGATATATCAACACGGCTCCCACTGAACGTATTTCCGTGAAATTTGGTATTGAGTACTTTCATGGAAATCTGTCAAAGTCCAAATTCTGTTAAAATCTAGCAAAAATATCAGGCAATTTACATAAAGACCCAAGGTTTTTTTTATTGCTGCCAGCGACATAAATTCGTTACAAAAGCATTGTTGTACCAATCTCGGTAGTTTTATATTGTTGACAGAGACACGTAGCTCAACAATAAACACAGAATGCATTGTGGCGTTTCCATTGGGGGTGTAGTTACGCGAACGCGCCACTGTTACGTTATGCGTACGTTGCCTCTCTTGTTCCCCATGTTCACACGAATTCTCTGATAGCGTCTTGAAGGATCATATTAAAACTGTTACAAATCTCTCATGACTCGCGATGAACCGCATCTCATTTCACACTACGTAATCTGTGCAGCCGCTGTTACAGATTGACAGCTGATTAATGAATAAATCAGCAGCGTGAAGTATAGTTCTGCAGTGTCAGACATTTTTATGTACGAACGTATGGGCAAGCAGTTATGGTATCATGGAATTTTCTTTGTGACAAGCGATACTCATTATGGTACGCATTTAAATGGTATCTGTTTGTTTTAGAATTTGGCTGGGCTCCAAGCGTCCGATTGGCTGGCAGTGTAGGCCTGTTAGGCATTTAGATGTTAGCACGGTTTGTTTTGTAGGTCAAGGGGGGCGTACCCTGTCTAGAAATTTTGGCAGATCTTACGGTTTCATCAGTAGACGCGTACTATGTACCGGATATGCGATCGGTCTCTTATCCACTACATCATACAAGCCCTGGAAACCACCCGGCATAATGTCCAGTGGATTCATCTGGTTCTTTTATCGGGGAGTAAGGTGGATGGAGCGTGTTGCTGACCACTCACCACCCTAGAGACATTTACATTAACCTTTTAAAGCCTAGCGGTAACTGTACACACCACCAGGTTTAACATTAAAAAATTCTACGTGGTGCCCACATTGCGTTTATGTGTTTTGTACGGATCTCAGAACAAACAGCAACTTTTGCCTTATAACACATTAAGAGACTGGTTTTTATAACTGAAGTGGAGAGTGTTTACAGCGCGGTACGCACTGAGTCCTTATATAAAACAGATAAGCTTCGTCTTTAAAGGGTTAATTTCTCTGTTCCTTCATGGAGTATTCCTAAAACACAGACACAACTTTACGGTGCCAATTTCATTGGGCATTTCTGGGGACCTGAAATGCCAGAAAAGGGAAGGACACAGTTGGCATTTTATAAAGCAGCACTAGTGGTGTTAGCTGCGGTGTGAGGAGGTAAATTACTAAAATTGAAATGAGAGAGAGACATAAATAAAATACATTAAATAAAAATGGATATATAGGAATAGTTGAAGGTTGCGTTAGACTAAACTGCTCCAAGAATGAACATATTAGGAGGGGACTGAATATACGCGCCGGTCCCAGTGGCCGCGCCGTCTAAGGCGTAGGTCTGCGGCCGAGCGCTTGCTGGGATCGTGGGTTTGAATCCCACCGGGGGCATGGATGTTTGTCACTTGTACAGTGTTTGTGTTATCAGGTAGAGGTCTCTGCGACAGACCGATCCCTCTTCCAGAGGAGTCCTACCTGCTGTGGTGTGTGTCTGAGTGTGATCAAATGAAAATACACAACCTCGACACCTACTGTGAGTAGGTAGAAGAGATAAGAACTGCGAAACTATTGACTATACACTCATGGTATGGGAAAAAAATACGCGAATTTATGTAATTAAGTTATGGGTAGCTTCTGATGTTGTGTTCGTAACATAAGACGTTTTTCAAAACATTGGTTTCGCACTTTACAAGTAATAGAATTCACTTAGAAAAGCTCAGCACGGTAGTGACATCTGTGCACAGTCTAAACAGCTAGACTTCGTGACTTGAGGAAATCGCAACTGTGTTACTGGAGGTTAAAAATAATCTGGAATGTTACGCCGTACCGACTGGTAAATAGTTGCCGACGTTTCGAAGGTGCTACGGAACTTCCAACGGTCGGAAACACTTTGCTGATCGACATGGCGTCATATCTCAGAACACTTGTACCTTCGTTTAGAATTCTGTAATGGGCAAACATTTGGTTCGTGGAATGGAAATCATTACGTGTGTTGTGATCATCATTGGAAGAATATGCAGTTATTACGAATGATTGAAATTATGGCGGACACCCCGCTGACATAAGTTAGTGTAGTACACAAAATGGAGTTTAATCGAAATGTATTCAGCAGTGTCGGATATGGGACGTACGGATGGACAGGGCTTCTAATGTTAACGCGTTCACTTCATTCTGTCTTATGTAATGTTAGTCTAGCAGCAGTGGCAGTTTATTGTCGATCACTCAACTACTGTGTCTGTACAGCTGGCTTGCTAATACTTGTCCATGTCTTCCCGATTTGTGATGTGAAGTGTGAAGTGTGTCTTACCGACCCGACGTTTGGTTGTATCACTAATCTGTTGTTGTGAAGTGTAGAACTGGCACTAACGGAAATTTGTCTTGTAGTTCTAATTAATACTGAAGAAGTATTATTTTTAAAACAGAAATGCTTTTATTTTGTTCTCTGTCTCCTGTGGTCGACCTTTTATCACATGCGATGAACTTCAGGGTCGCGTCGCCGTCGAAGACAGCAAAGCACACCTCAGCATGAATTGACAGGCGATGCAAGAGAGGATTCTGACACGATCGCAGACACACAGGACGCAAGCAAAACTTTACACAGCCCGACGTTTTCAGAAGGAGGCTGTTCCAAATCGCGAAGACGTAGAAGATCTAGAGGCAACAGCAGGCGTAAGTGTCGCGTGGGGAGCGCTCTTGGGGTCGACTGTGGCGTTTCAGGAACAGAGCTGAAGGCAGGGGACCAAGAGAGAGAAATGTCAACTACGGAACCAGAGACAGACGCAACAATGTCTGATGTTTGCGCGAAAAGCGAAGAGTTTGTTTTTCACGGAGGACAAATGTCTGAGGCTGACACTGTAGACGAAATTGCGAGTGGTGAAACTAAACAGAAAGTTATTTTTAAAAAAATGGAACTCACAAAAGCGAATGTTTTGTCCTTTGATATCACTAAGAAAAGCGTACTTGAGGTAGGTTACGAAAACAAATCGACAATTGGAGTTTCCTATTCTGCAGTCAGTGATGCCGGCAATGACAAAGGGCTTGTTGGAAATGTTACCTCATTTACGGGTAGGGAAGGAAGTTCACTGGATGATACGCGAGGTAAATACATACCAGATGCTGTTAGTTGGAACTGCGATAAGTCAGAGCCATTCCTCAAGAAAGAGGTATGGGAGGGACGTGTGAATTTGAATTACAGAGATGATGTTGAAGTGGAAGACCGTGGTTTTGAAGATAAAGCGACAGAAGTATATAACAATGAAACAGGAAATACAAGACCAGCGCCCGCAAAGTGTGCTGACTTCATTGATCCACGGGTACAGGAAATGTCAGGAATTTACGTCAGATCCAAGGAAGCTGAATGTCTCAAGATTATTCAAGTAGTGGAATCGCCTGAAGATATTAAGTCTAAATTCGCAAGCCAAGAAAGTATAATAGAGGGTTCTGGCGAGAGCGATGTAGCCCAAATTTATATTGGTCGATTAGACAAAAGAGAGAAAATAATCGACGAGAAGGATGAGTATAAAGAGGCAACACCTTCATTATGCGAAACAGTGTGTGGGGATGTGGTCATGGAAACTGGCGTTAAAAATGTGCGGGGAATGGTTAAAGGCAGGACCGAGTTTCTGATTAATGATGAAACAGGTGCAGGAATTGAAGGGAGGCAAAGCGATTGTGGTGATATGCAGGGATCTTCCTTAATATCCGAAGGCAGCAATGCCGAAGCAGAAAGTTGGAAACACGAAAACATGAATACCACAGTGGGAAAGGATGTGGGGATGCAGGTTGAATGTGATGATAATCGTGCCACTAAGACGCAGATCAGTAGAAGTGATCATGCAACAGAAAAGGGGAACACTGAGGACGATGTGACAGAGTGTGATGCACTTCATTCAGTTAATGATAGTTCAGGCTTGGAATTTACAAAGAATGCCCATGAAAATACACAGGAGCACGCGAAAGAATTTGGTTCGTTTGTAAAGAACGTGATTACTGTATGCTCTGCTACAGATACAGCAGTAATGGGGGGAATTGCGTCACTCGATAGTCAGGAAATTGGACAAAATATCGGTAATGAATACTCTGATGAAACTCTTTTACATACTGCATTGAAGACAACGGATGTATCACAGAGAACTGGCGTTCAACTATGTAGTAATGAAACTTGTGGACACAGCACAGTTAAACGCCCATATGAGTCAGTAGTTTTCAAGGACACTAGCTTTCTGAGGGAAGATGATGAATGCAAGAGTTCAGATGAAGTGCATAAGAATAAAGCAAGTGAATATCAGGATGGCCGTGATTTAGCAGCGCCTTTTGTTTCAGGCAGCCTCGAGACAGGAAGAAACAATTTAGAGTCGAAGCTGTGTAGTAATATTCTTAATGAAACCGGAACATTTACTGCAGGTACGCAAAACGGTGCCCCAGCAGATGAAAGAGCGGTTCGATATTCAGAAATATCGACAGAAGGCGACAAGTGCAGCACTGGGTCTCAACAGAAGAAGGGGGCGTTTTCGGTTTCACAACAACCCCTGCTGGAGTACAGGGCTGTTGTCGAGTCAGGGGACGAAGAAGTGTGGGAGGAAGTTGAAGAATTGTGCTCGACCGGAAAGACTCGTAAGGATGATCGAGTAGCGGAAAATACGATGTCGGATGGAGATGGAGGGTGCCCAATCATGTCGAGTACCTCGCCCTTCCTTATCAATGATAAACTGTCACAAGAAGAGGAGGAGCTGTTGGATCCCAGTCCTCTGATTGATGCAGACGATGAAGCAACCCTAAGGAGATTCCTACTCAGCCTCAACTTAGCGGATTACAGCAAAGAAGCAGTACGCACTAGGAATGCCATACCGAGAGACAGTAGCTTGGAAGAGGTATATGCTATCAGAAAGGCCAAGCGACGGGCACCCCTGGAATCGTACTCTAGTCAGCAGCGGGGTCTGGATGTGATCGTCGAAGAGAACAGCAGTGACTACAGTGATGGAGAGAAGAGGGTTGAAGAGGCAAGGGCTCTAGAAGAAACGCGGGGCAGAGCGTGGGAAGAAGCCATATTCATTCCAGAAACGAATGAGATTGTGTTTCTTAGTAATGACAGTGAGAAAACAGAATACGAGCGCCTCGATAACAAAGGAAGGGAAGGATCCAGTATTCGAAACCGTTCAATTTATTATTCTGAAACAAAGATTACATCTTATGGCATGGAGAGTGAGGACAATATTTGTCGCGTTTACCAGCGCGAAGAAAACGGGACGAGAAGTGTGAAAACCCGATTTATTTCCGAAGACGTTAGTAGCGATATTTTCTCTGAAGATATGGAAGACGCTCTGGAAAATGCTGGTGATACTGCGGAATGTGACAGCGAAGACGGAAGGGAAGAACTGAGCAAGGCTTGTGATGGACATCCGCAGGTGAAGGTTGAGCTGGCAGAAAGTAGCGAAGATGAAGACGACATGAAGGTGACGTGGACTAGAGGCAGGGCGCGAGAGAGGCAGGACGCTGTTGAGATAGTGTACCTCGAGGAGGACAGTGGCAGTACCAGCAGCGGAAGTTGCATACTGACGAAGAAAACGGAAGAGGGGACTGCAGATGGGTCTGTCGCGGAGGAAGACTCGGACGTGGTGTATGAAGACGTTGAGTTTCCCGTTTGGTTGGGGGGTATTCGTGTAACTGATGCGGTTCAGGAAGACTCGTCAGAAAGTAACCCTGTAAATGTTATTTACGAAAATACAGAATTTCATAGAAACTCAGAGACATTGTTCAAAAAGCAACAAACCGAAGCCGATAGAAAGAACACAGACGCTCTTGATAATTTGCGGTGTAATGCTGTAGATGAATCTCTATCCGGTATTTATGAGGAAATCGAATTTGGCAGGCAAGAAGTATCGTCTACAGGAGTCACAAGTAAACAGTACGATTCATCAGCCTCAGTTTCGTGCGATGAAAATAATTTAATCCATCATCCAGACACTTCAAACGTAATTCATGACAGCAACTCCCGGACGAATGATGATGTCACGCGTGAATGTAGAGGAAAAGAGGATCATAACAAAGTTACGGACCAGCTGAAAGCCATCAAAGAGAACGGTCCCAGCGACATTGAAAGCGAGAAAGTAGCGACTGTAGACGTGACAAACGAGGCCAAGTCCATTCGGCAGAGTGAGTCTATAATCGAATTCAGTACAGAGTCAGAAAGTAGAGTTCAACCTGACGACACAGCTGTTACGGATAACCTTAATGAAATACGGATTATACAGCCTCACGAAAGCAGCGTAACCGCTAACTCTCCTGTCACAAGTGACGAACCGTCTGTAGAGGAACGTAAAGATGGAATACGTGTTTCTGAAAGCGTTAAAAATGATAATTCAACAACGAGTATCAGTTATAAAACAGAAAATACTGGTGACCGAATTTCGTCTCTGAGAGAAAATGTAGATAAAAATTGTTTAGAAACGGTTATGTCACAGCGGACTTCAGGGGTCAGTCAGGTGGAAATATTAAGAGAAAACCCGGCCGAAGTCGTCGCAGTAGAAAAGGATTGTGGACAAGAACAAGGAAGAAATGAAACATCCACCCAAACTCGGTATCATGTAGACTCAGGTACTGAAATATGCTATGATAAGGAGCCTACATGTTCTGAGGAACTGGTGCATGATTCAGAACGCAAAAGTACTGAAAGCGATGTTTATTCGAAATCGAATCAGATTACACCAGAAACTGGTACAAATCATGGAGATGACGTTTATATTAAAACATTTGGAAAGTACGATGAATGCTCACAAAATCCTGCCAGATCCCTCTTAACTCTTTCTCAGATCGATTCACATATCAAAATAGAGAGAGAATATACATATTCTAGGCAGCTGGCTTATAGTCTTAACACCGAAGCATTTAAATGTAATTCAGATTTGAAATTAGCAGGTACCGCGCAAGAAAAAAATAGCAGTTGCGGAACTGAGATGTGTATAGAAAAAGAGCCACCGGTTAGTATCTCCGGGGAATATAGAAACGTAAGGGATGACGAAGATGGTTTTTATGACCTCGACTCGATCACCCCTACAAATCGATCCCCTCACGGTTCTTCGAGCAGTGACGCGGGTTCTCACGGGACGGCTGTCTATTGCCCGGGGAGGTTTTCACCTCAGTCTTCGGACGCGGATGTTTCTTCCTATGCTGAAGATACTGTTGCTGATAACAAGCCTTTACGTAAAATATATTCTTATCAGAATGTTGTTAATAAGCTATCTAATTCACGCAGCCACGAAAATATTCCAGAATCCAAGAAATGTCTTTGCCCGTCATTTAAAAAAGGAGCCGAAGGTAATGGAAAAGTATATACATCTCCAAAAACACTTACAGATTTATCTATTGATAAGGTTTTATCCCTACCACATGGTGTTGATATACTGAATGTATTACGAATTCATGTTCCATTGAGAAATTCTGAGAACAAGGACGACTATAAGAACATTAATATGAACACTCTTATGGTAGATGCTGTTAAAGGCTTCCAGCTCTTAAATGCTCCACCAGTTTCAGCCACATATAAATCTACGGGGAAAACGTCGTTATCGGGATCTTTGCCAGATGTATCATCCGTGCAACAGGAGGCGGTAATTAGAGAGCAGTCATCTAGCATTAACACTATGAAATCGCCCCCGCTACCCGTTTCTTCCCCGCTTTCCCTAGCCGACAGTGACTGGATGGGAATGCCAACTAAGGAGGATCCAAATGTATTAGTTTGTCTGTCGCCCTCGCAAAGGCAAAGTTATCAGCAAGGTGACTCGCCGACACCGGAAGAAGCCGAGAGTCTCCTGGATTTACACTGCAAGTTTATCCAAAGACGTGGATACAGTGAGAATCCTCCTCCACCGCCCAGTAGAAGAGTGTTTGGAATACGTCACTTTGCTGATGAAACACGTTTTCCAAGTGGGTATGGCAGTGATAAGTGTCTGCATCGAGACGCAGATTGTCAGATACCGTCGTCAGCTGGACATTATGCGGGGAGTGAAGAAGAGACATCTGCAGCCTGTAAGCTCATACTATCTCCGAAGTTCAGAGCTGTTCTTACGTCATTAGATTCAAAAATACCCTTCAAGGGGAATACTAGGTCGGTAATGGACGGGTTAAAAGATGCACAAGTGGAGGAGAAAAGGGAACTCGGCGTAAAGGAAGACGATGATACAGAGGAGAGAGGGGGAGAGAAAGAGAGGGGTAGAAGCAGGAGTCGTAGCCGGCTATTGGCAATTCTCCGAGCTTCTTCTGAGTCGCAAGAAATCCAAGCCAAACACTTGTCTCCATCATCATCCTGCAGTCCACCACCGTTACCACCACTACCTTGCGCTTACCAGCACCAGTTCGACATGCCGGGGTTCTTCCAGCAAAACCGGAGACCAACAACATTCTGCTGCTCGTCGAACGATACAGACTTTGATTACCTGCTGCAGCACGGGCCTCCAAGGTCGCCATCTTACAAGAAACAGAATTCATGCGATATCAATTTGCAGTCGCCAACACTTCAAACAAAAGGTGGTGGTAAGTCATTACCTTGGACCAGTTCAATTGAAGGAGCGGCAAGTAAGAAAGAAAGGGTTTCGTCTTGGCATGGACAAGGTGTAAGTGATGCAAGTAACAAGGAAAGGCTTAAAGTGAAGTCTCTGTCAGATTGGCTGCAGCTGGTTCGTTGTGGTGGTTCCAGTAAAGATGCAGATGGGGCTCGGAGCAAAGACCCTACTCCTTCAGTCAGTGCTTGTGTGAGTACGCAGTCTTCACCAGGACCCATCAGGCGGGACATTAGGGATGCATCTCCAAAAGCAGAAACAAACACGAGTAAAAACAGTGGCATGAAAGAACACCAGAAATTAAAGCAAGACATTTTAGAAAGAAGGTTCTCTTTACCAGAGAGACAACTGGAACAGGCATACCAACCAGATAAGAAGCTGATAAAACCACCATTATTACCAACTTCAGCACGCGATGACGAAAGACACGAACAACAATTAAAATTGTTACAACAAAGGCAACAGCGTTTTAGAAACCAGCAGCTTTCAAACAGAACGGAACAAACACAAGACAAACGGCCGCCATTACCTCAACAACAAAGCAAACAGAAGCAGTCAGAGCTAGAAGCGAAAATGCAAGAATTATACTGGAGTCATCCTGTCAGAGAAGAACAGAAGGAAAAGTCGCCTGTAGTGCAGGAAACACAGCATGTAGAGCGTCGGTTCGACGCCGATAACTATCGCATCTCGAAGAAGGGAGACATTGCTATCATTAACAGTAATGCAGCGTCGCGGGTACTGAAAGAAGAACAGTCAATATTAAGAAGTAAGGAGAGTGAAGAGACCTCGAGGCAGTTGAAGGCTATGCAGCGACCGATGTCAATGCCAACTCCTGTAGAATCTCTAGTGACAAGTGGCGAGATCTTCCGGCAGCAGATGTACATAGAATATATGGACAAAGTCGCCGAGAGAGCCGAAAGACGCCGGAATAAAGTAATTCGACTGTCGTCTGTTCCACGTGAGGACGTGCCGACGTCAGAGACTCAAGATGCCACCGCCACTGCGGTACAACAGCTGGAGAACGAGTTCATGGGTAGAGTGCGGGAGAGGATGGACAAACTGGGACTGAAGTATGATGAGGAAAGCGACGATGGGAACAAAACGGAGAGTGGGGCAGACAATTGTTACGTCATATCGGGTGGGAGGGCTCAGGAGATGGGTAGTGGGAGTGCTTCTGTTTGTCAGCTTCCGAAACATCTGCAGGAGTTCCTGACCATCGCCGGGGTTGCAGGAAGCGATAGTGACGTGGACGGTGAGTGGACGTCGTGTGGAGTGTGCGTTGTGTTATGTCTTTTGTCTAACCTTCATGTTTTCTTTGGTAATTACATGCATTTGTAGAACTAATGAACTATACCAGCGAAGTGTGTCTGCAACTAACGGCTTACGTGAAACCAGTAGTTAACAAACACAAGGGCAACAGTTATACTGCTCAGTACGTTAAATGACGCTTAAATTCCTTGCCGCTGGATGAGTGTTAAGACTCCAAGTCTGAAACGAGCATTTGATAGTATCCCGACTGGTGAGGCCTGTCAACTTGACAAGTTAACAGTGTAGTGTTAACAGAACGTGATACTGAATTGTGAACCGTTACAATTCAGAAGAAATCTGTCTCTAGGCCGCTTCTTTGACCGTAAATTTCACTTGGAGTAATCTGATATTGAAGCACGGCCTCCAGTGAGTGCCCGAGTTACGACAGACGCCTGCTCCGTGAAATCGGGTGTTGTGACCGCTTTTTAAGTTGAATCGTAGGAAGAATTACACTGTATGGATGCTGCTGTTTGTATAAGTAATATTGAAGGAGCTCGGTTGTCAAGATTCGAGTTTTGTGGTGTATGATGCCATGTGGTTTGCTATAGATACAAAATACACGACATCGTGTCCCAGAAGACTGGGGTGTCCATCTACACGGCTGTGAGAACCTCAGATTTGCCGAGGTCAGTTATGTTTTTGTTAGAATGCTTAGGATTCTGTCGCAAGCAAACACATACACATATTTTGCTGTTCGGGTTTAGAGTGAAAAGTATATGTTATAGGCTCGTGCGTTAAGGTCTTTTTTAAATTTATTCAAATGCCCTCAGGGTCGAAATTTAATGAAATGACATGTTGGTGTTGGTCGTGATTAGACGTCAACAGATTTGTCATTGTGACAACGAAATATAAAGAAAACAGTGACAGTTTAATGCAGTTCGTCGAAATCTTCAGCACAGTCTCTTGACTAACACAGTTTTCCACAAAAAAATATATACGTACACTGTATATATTTTTCGTATTATACTTTTCTTTCCCGAGAAAGCGTCATTTAAATGGGACAAAAAATTTTAAATGAAAGAATATGTGTATTATTAAATACTGCTTTGGGAAATTAACATTTTTTGAACTTGAAATCTTCTGTGTTCTGGGATTTTAACGCAGCATGGATTGGTAGTTAGTTATCGACGTTTCAGGACAACCTATCGGTCCCGTGTTCAAAGGTCAAGTAGTCCAAGAATAATTCTTCTTGGCCTGCTTGATCCTTGAAGGTGGGGGCCGACAGGCTGTCCCGAAACGTCGGTAATTACCAGTCATAGCTGCGTAATGTGTCAGAAGAGCGGAGATCTCAATTTTTGAAGTTCATGTAATAACGTAGTGCATTAAAGGCTGTCGTGGAAAACGAGACAATGTATTGTTTGTTTTGTTCTTGTTTAATTTAAGAAATCGCATTGGGAGTTTTGTTGTGAAGGTAACATGTGTCTGGATATTAACAACGGTAGTTAACGCAGTTAAACTATATAACTGCCTGCCTTAGCTATTTTGTAATTGTCACTAAGTTTTAAAAATTTTAGGACGTTAATGAAAATGGATCTTCAAGAAGTAGGATGGGGGGGGGGGGCATAGACTGAATTGAGCTGGCTCAGGGTAGGGACAGGTGGCGGGCTGTTGTGAATGCGGTAATGAACTTCCGGGTTCCATAAAATGCGGGGAATTTCTTGACTAGCTGAGAACCTGCTAGCTTCTCAAGAAGCCCCCTGCTCCATGAAGTCAGTCAGTCAGTCAGTCAGTCAGTCAGTCAGTCAGTCAGTCAGTCAGTTAGTTAGTTAGTTAGTTAGTTAGTTAGTTGGGAAGTTAATGACAATCCACACGCAGTTATACACGTGGCCATCATTTGAATCATTTGTACGAAATCATCAGGTACAAGAATCACTTGCTCACGTGTAAATTTTTTTTCAGAATATTTACTTATGGTTTTTTTAAAAAATAATTATTGTTAAGGGATGTCATTGCTCATTTTCGCCCCCTGGTTTGTATATGCAACATTGTCAGAGTAGTTAAGTTGCTAAAATCAAGTGGCACCGGCATGGCTGTTGGTTACTGGCCTCATAGATTAAAATTAACCCCTTTATTGAAGAAAACCACAGTTTCTGTTTTAGTATAATGCCTTTATTGGTTAGAATATTTTGTTTGTGCTAATGATTCCGTTGTTAATTTTAATCTGCCTGCTTATTTAATTTTGATGTGTACAGAAGAATTAGGAAGGAACTTTGGAACATAACAGCTGTAACTCAGTGTTGATTTTTGTCACGTCGCGCCTCGAAATTGTGATGCGCCGGCTGTGTAGGCAACTTCTCTGCCTCCACTGCTGAGCGCTTTGTCTTGTAGGATAGGCAGGCGAGGTTCATAGTTTACGTCTGCGGGGAGCGTGGGACAAGCCTTTAAGGGGATTCATGCTGTCTGTAGGCCCTCTTTATTATACAAATGCCAGTGTTAATGACTTTTAAAGTAAATATCCCTCTCTGTTGCACTCGGAATTAAGATTCTGCCATCGCAGATCGCACGTGTTCATATTCTTTATACTGCTATCATAAGCGAGTGACGTGCCAGATTTTATTAGGTGAGACATTAGTGCAATCCGTTGTAGGATTCTGAGTTTTGTGTGATTGCAGATGCATTTGAAAGTGACTGTCGTTGTGCTGACATATCTCCGTTTTATTGCTGACAGGTATATTAATAAACCACGTGGAAGACCCAGGCGTAGATGGGAGAATAATATTAAAATCGATCTTCAGGAAGTGGGATTGGGAAGAATGGACTGGATTAGTCATTCCCCAGGATAGGGACAGATGGTGGGCGCTTGTTAATGCGGTAATGAACCTTCGGGTTCCATAAAATTCGGGGACTTTCTTGACTAGCTGAGGTACTTATTAGCTTCTCAAGAATTATTTCGCTCCGTGGGTTTGGATGGTTGCATATATTCGTTTCTAGTCCTTCCCCCTTCTACCTACTCACAGTAGGTGTCGAGGTTGTTTATCTTTCACTTGATTACACTCAGACACACACCACAGCCGGTAGGACTCCTCTGGACGAGGGATCGGCCCGTCGCAGAGACCTCTACGTGACAAAAACACGAACAGTCGCAAGAGACAAACATCCATGCCCCGGGTGGGATTCGAACCCACGATCCCAGCAAACGCTCGGCCGCAGACCTACGCCCTAGACCGCGCGGCGACTGGGATCGGCTGGTTTTATATATATGTGTGTGTATATATATATATACATACACATACACACACACACACATACACAATATTCCTTGACATATCCTTGCATCTGTTGACTGTATAGTTACTCGTATTTTTAGAGCATATTAATGAATAACTTCTGAAACGTGTAAAACTGTCGGTAGTGTCTTGTAACGAGGAGTGAACGCTTAACGGCCTGTGATCAAAGTTGTAGCCCAGCTTATACTGTATAACACACACACACACACACACACACAAATATAAACGAGAAACTTCAGGCACAGGCGAGATCTTACTTTCCTCTTTCGTAAGTAGCCGACTTCTACCATTTTAGGAAGGAAAATAGGGTCCAAAACTGAATTGGACATGTTTCTGGATATTATGATAAACACAGCGCATGAAGTACAATATTTTTGATGCAGACAGCGATGAAAATTAATATTGCAGTATTCTGGGTTTCGACGTCGTGTGGTCTTGCAAGTAGTTACCGCACAGTGCCATAACTTATAAGACACTAAGAAAAAACAATTATGATCTCATCTAACCTGAGAACATGGTTGATCATTTCTCCGCTAGAGTTCAGGAGAGTGGGTTTTCAAGATGGGCGGTATTTTGGGTGCGTTCCATTGGATTAGTCACTTCCTGGAGTGTATTGGCAACCTCTCTGCTTTGATGCTTGTCATCACCACGACCGTGAAAATGTAACGAGCTTCGAAGCGGACGCAAAACATACTGTTCAAACCTCTTGATGTTTTATGATTCATACTTCGTAGGCCCGTATGTTTTTAACACATTTAGTCACACAAAGTACATTATGTTTTAATTTAACAAGCAAGAATGTGTGAAACATGAATGTTTGTTTGCGTAGATGTTTAATGACGTCATTTGTTCGATGGGTCTGTGGTCTTCAGCTTTTAATGGGCAGTGTTGAGCTAACGGGAAAATAAAATTACGAAATGAGCGAGTTCATACAAATTTCTTAGAATGATTAAATTAAGAAAGACAAGGTATATATTTCAATTCCTCAGAGAAGAATCAGTCACAACCAACATATTTCTACAGTTATGGAGTTTCTTTGTCGAATTTTTAAACCGGTGGATACACGCTTGACTTGCATTTATAATTGTGGTGTTGAACATCGCAGTTGCCGTGTGCATACAAGGTATATGGGCCTATTTCAATTCCTCAGAGAAGAGTCGAAATATATACTTTGTATACACATGCCAACGGTGATGTTCAACGTCAAAATTAACCCTTTAAAGACGAAGCGTATCTGTTTTATATAAGGACTCAGTGCGTACCGCGCTGTAAACACTCTCCACTTCGGTTATAAAAACCAATCTCTTAATGTTTTATAAGGCAAAAGTTGCTGTTTGTTCTGAGATCCGTACAAAACACATAAACGTAATGTGGGCACCACGTAGAATTTTTTAATGTTAAACCTGCTGGTATGTAAAGTTACCGCTAGGCTTTAAAAGGCTAAGACGGAGAAATTGACAGGGTACGTAGTACACATGAAAAACGCAGTTACACAATTCGGTAGGATTCTGACGATAGTGTGTCACATTTGGAGTGGCTTGTTTTATGATGTTGAAAATAAACACAACCAGTTTCGGGGACAGGATTGGCACTCGGAGGACGGAGTTCAATCCTGCCCGTGAAACGTTGTGCTTTTATTTTCAGCAGCAGGTAATGACCAGTGCATAAAGTAAGTCGTTCCAAACACATAACTATTTTCGGAAAATTCTAAAGGAAGGGAAAATTTGGGAGATCCACACGTGGATAGGAGAGTAATATTAAAATGAATCTCAGTTAAATGGGCTTGAGAATTGTGAACTGACTTAAGTTCACCTTGTGTAGGGTCTAATGGTGAGCGGACTCAGGATGTTTCATGTGAAGAACGAGTTGTTGATCAACTGAATGGCTCTCATCTTACCTTCCTTCGGATTCAACGTATTTTTTTACATATATCCTCATATTTTTTCTTGGCTGTATGCTTTATGTCTAGCCCATCAAAAGAACTCTGGGACGCAAAAAATATCTCTATCAACATGCTGGGCTTCGACTTGGGATGCGGTAGCTCCACAGGTGCGGGGGTTGCACTAACGACGGTGAATCTGGCAAACATTGGCGCATGGGCATTTCGAGGGAGCGTCTTGCCTCATTCAGCATGTACTGTGATGCTGCGGCTGGCAGCTGTTCAAGGGGCCGTGGGGGGGGGGGGGGCGGGGGGGAGAGTAAGTTTATAATATTTAACAAAAATAGTTCGCTTGCGTAGACACAGGAGAAGGTATCGCTTCTTCAAACATACGTACAGATCTTGCCAAAACATACAACATAAGCTGCAGGAAATGCAATGCGGGAAGTCTCAAGTACAAATTACAGAATACATTACGAAGGCTTACGGCGTGTATATTGCGGAGCATAGGCACTCGTTCGTTAGCCTATCTGGGTGTAGTATCAGTAGTAGTAGTAGTAGTAGTAGTAGTAGTAGTAGTAGTAGTAGTAGTAGTAGTAGTAGTAGTAGTAGTAGTAGTAGTAGTAGTAGTAGTAGTAAAATAGGCATAGCCATCCCATTACAGGCCTGGACAGGCCCTTAGGATTCCAGGAGATCGAGGCTCCTAGATTTCTAGACAGTCGGCACATGAAGGTGGTAGGTTGTCAGCCCTACGCACCGGCCGCGTTTACCCCGCAGGAAATATTCCTGGTGCTCATTTCTGTTAGAGGCTGGGTTGACCCCAGGGCCATAGTGCGACCGAAAGGATGATGTCAATGAAAAATTGCAATGACACCATCAGAAATCGAACCCGCGACCTTCCGGTTTGTAGTGCAGTGCCTCAACCAACTGCGCCACCGCGAGTAGTAAAAAAATAATATGAAAATGAAGCGCAGAAAATGTATTCTTATTTGTTACAATCATACAATAACAACACACAAGATAGCCAGTTCCCCATATACCTTTCTGTTCGTATCTGGAAATTTATTATACAAAACATTTTAAAAACTAGATAATTTGAAATTGCTAGTAGGTTTTGTGTTCATTTCTACCTTAAGTTATTTTCCAGCCTCTTGACAGTGTGTACGTGTATATGCGTGTGTGCGTGGTATGTGTTGGCGGGTTTACGTCCTTGTATGTTTTCGTATGTGTACGTCTTTGTGTGTTCACGTGTATAGGTCTTCATTTGTTTTCCTGTGTTCAACATCTCTGATATATTTTCAACAAAGTTTGTTTTAGAAAACTTGGTATGAAGTTCATGCCAAGTGATGTTACCACAACTTCACGTCCTTTGATTACCCGTCATTCTCTTTTAAGAATACGCAGAAACCACGGAAGATACTCTTCAAATAAATCGCAGGGAAGATATTGTGAAGTTGTGAGCTAGGTTTACTCAGCCATTTATACCATGCATTTTGTTACTTAGGTATTTTCTAAAAATTTTCAACGATACGCACCGTACAAATCACGAAATGTGTGGTGCGTATTGTTGCAAATTTTTAGACAATAGCTTAGCTTTACTTAGGCCAAGAAGTGGCACCGTAAAATGGTTTTGAACATGAGTTTAACCCTTTAAAGACGAAGCGTATCTGTTTTATATAAGGACTCAGTGCATACCGCGCTGTAAACACTCTCCACTTCGGTTATAAAAACCAGTCTCTTAATGTTTTATAAGGCAGAAGTTGCTGTTTGTTCTGAGATCCGTACAAAACACATAAACGCAATGTGGGCACCACGTAGAATTTTTTAATGTTAAACCTGGTCGTACGTAAAGTTACCGCTAGGCTTTAAAAGGTTAACAAAATAAGGGGGTTTCTTGACAAGGTGAGGAAATACAAAACTGTGCACGTCTTCAAGGCATGTGGGGCGTTGAGGCATAAATTAATTCTTTCGTAAACTTGAAACTAGTTTGGGTGAGTGGTCACTTTCATCCCTCCGCTGCTTTATCCCCAGGTAAAGACCCTGTGGTACCCACTGAATAGTTGGGTGGGTGTACCCCAAACCGGTGTGGGGCGTTTGGAGAAGAGAGAACTCTCTTGTCTGTACCTGGAGTCGAACCACGATTCCCTTGCTGTCCAGCCACTGTCTTCGTCACTGTATCGAGTACACTACATAATAAATTAGTAGAAGAAGTGGCGGTGGATGACACCACTGTCAGCGAATTGTTACGCGCGCAACCACTGTCCGAATATGGTCTGCAAAACGCCTGAGGTTGTAGCACATAAGCGAGGCACTGAAGGTTTATGACAGTGGAAGGGTCCGGCTGTAGGGATACGATACTTCTCGGACTGCTACCAGACAGTACGTAGCCTTATTGAGAACTTAAGGGAGAGAAAGGCGATTGGTTCGTCAAAGGATACGGTGGCAGCATTTGGATCAGATACGTGAAGATCGTATACCGAAAATTACACAATCGAACCCGGTTATAACAACATTGGTTTATACGACACCTCGTATATAGTGTCTATATTCTGTGGTACCAATTCCTTACTGGTAACCATAACATTATGCTCCTCGTTTATAACGACACAAAATATTCAGCCCCTTTCATGACGTTATAGCCGAGTTCGAATGTACCTTACTGCACATGAACAGAAGTCGTAGTACGTATGGTTTTGGGAAGCGATGGACATGTACATATTGAGTCTGGAACGGGAGACTGTCCAAATCCTGAAGAACGAAACGAAAGGACGCATCCACGCAAGATAGTCATAAAGACGGCGCTACGAGTGAGCCGCTATTTCAGTACCAGACCGTAGAGGTTGCCGACTCTTCATGATGTAGACCTGCAGCCACAAAAATATAGTACGAAATGCGCCTGCGCTTCTCACTTCCTGGCTAATTTTTCGTTCTACACAGAATTAGGCCAAAGTACAGTCCCTCCCATGAATAACATCCGTTACACTTTTGGGTACAGTCTCTCCAGGATGTGAGTTACGATCTCGACCACTTCGGTTTTGTTTATAGTCGCTGTTTTGTTCTGACAGTGATGTCTGCCTTGATGACGTGGAGTCAGAGTGTAACTTCAAAATATATGACCACTGAAATTGTACCGTGTAAACAGAGAATTATTATATTTTATTAAAAGCACGCGAAAACGAGAGTTGTATGTAATTCTGCAGTGTTTTAAAAGTCTGTCCATTACATTTTAGCTTGCCCAGTTGGCCTTGTCACTTTAAAGCATGGTGGTTAGCAAATTAACGCCAGTGTTAACACGAAAAGGGATTCATGTTTGTATACTAGAAATAAAATTCGTTGTTTCAGATGAAAAGAACACTGCTGCTGCAGATGTCGCAGAGCAGACAAGTCAGAAAATGTATTCTTTAGTTAGATATACGTAACGTTTAAAAACGACTTAATGAGATTTTGAGAAAATTGATATCCTTCAGTCTCTGCTTCGCGTAAATGTTAGTCTTAGTCCCGTACGGACCAGTAAATAATTGAATTCATTTTTCCACCTGTGTCTCTGAAACCCGTGTCCCGTATATGGAGAAGACTCACTAAGTCGCTTGTGTGGCTTTCAAATAGAACTATATATAAGAGAAATAAAATCTCATCAACACAACTAGTATATGTTATATACTTAGTGCGGCAACATGTTTCGACCTCAAAGGGTCATCTCGGGGCCCGTGGTATAAAGTACATAAAAGGAAATGCGTACAATTGTAATTATATGAAGAATTGAAACATCAATTTTATGTATTTTATACCACTGGCCTGAAGATGACTCTTTGAGGTCGAAACATGTCGCATTAACCTTTTAAAGCCTAGCGGTAACTTTACGTACCACCAGGTTTAACATTAAAAAATTCTACGTGGTGCCCACATTGCGTTTATGTGTTTTGTGTGGATCTCTGAAGAAACAACGATTATTTCCCTATACAACATTAGGTGATTGATTTTTATAACCCAGACGGAGAATGTTTACTGCGCGGTACCAACTGGGTCCTTATATATAGAAGAGATACGCTTCGTCTTTAAAGGTTTAAAAGTTTAACGTATGCTAGTTGTGTTGACGGTATTTTATTGCCCGTATTAAAAATTTAACACAACAGGAAGACGAACGCAAAAAGAGAGCCGTATGTGTCTTGTTTCCTCCTTATCACACCCATCTCAACTTCCTTAGTGCCGTTATCCTACTTATGCTAGATGCACATTAAAATTTCTGAACGTAATTTTTCTCCGTTCATCAGCTTTAGGACAAATTTTGCGAACACGCACGGGTTTTACTTAGATCTCAGAGCGAGTGGCCAAAGATTACAGCAGTTAACGCACATACTTTAAATCAACCAAGAAATCAACAGCTGTCAATTTTGCATATCATGAACTATCGCGTCTTGTTTTAAGTTATGCAGCAATTGTTTCTGTCCAGTATTGTTCTGAAGAGACACAACTAACCACTTGCATTTATAAAAAAATATATCAGAAGGTTAGTAGCGGTTTGGATCTTCATATGTTTGACAAAGAATTTCACAGAGACACTTTGCTAGTGCATGAATTGTCACTGACTCTTGGACACATTTGCCTGTAGTATGTTAATAATGATGGTAAGTTTACAGATTGTCAGTTTGAGTAAGCTGTGTTATCTGTTTGGTATTATTAGTTTGATTGTTATGTACTTTGCATTTCAGATTGTGTTGGTTATCAAAGCTTAACTGTATGTGCATGGAGTTGGTTTTTGTTGGTTCGCAGGCGCTTGTTATTTTATTAAAGCCTTCTGAGGTCAAAAATCGAATAAATCATTAGTCTTCTGAAGTGAGAAGTAAATAAACACAATCCAGAATATTTTGAGAAAATGAATTTTATTATTTATGGTAAAATATATTTCTGTATATTACACTGCATATACAAACTCAAAGACTGCTATGAGTTACGAAAATTTATGTCACAGATTTTGGCAGTTAAAAATAAATAGATTTACAAATAAATAGAGTTAAATTGGCTACAGGACGCGATTTTGATGCATGGCAGTACATACCTTTTCCCCTGACACCAATGTTTAATTCTCTGTAGACAATTGTTTTTGATATTTATGAACAGGAGTAAGCAGATGTCATCTACTCGTCCGTAAGAACTCAAAAATCGTGGCCGGCATATTTAAAATTACTGCATGATGTGTGTCTCCTGCATACAATTTCCATGCTGGCTAGTGAAACGGTCAGTCTTTTGACATGCTAAATATTCATGTGCCGGGAGAACTATCATATACTGGCCTTAGTCTGTAGTGTATAAAACAAAGGCGGTTAAACTGCATGTTGTGCATTTAAGGTCCAGTTACTATTTCCAAAAATGTTTTCTTGCGTGTACCCGGTTATGAGGTACAGAGTGGCTTTGGAAGGAGGCTTGTAGAATAATAGGCACTGCTAGATAACAACAGCTATGTAACTTGGCGTTGTGTAGAAGGTAGGAGAAGGACTCGCCGTGGTGATACTGGTGGTGATTCTGCCTATAGCCTTCTGCACGAGATTGACGGAGCTCTAATCCTTGCGCGGGGCTTTTTAACGGCTGCGTCGCAAACAGGTTGGTTTTTTCCCGTTGAACTCAGCGAGAGGATCTAGGGAGATGTGTTTGTGGCGTTACTGTTTTGTCTGAGAAACCTTTCTGCAGTTACGTTTTCCGTTTGCTGTATCCCCAGCTTTTGTTCAAGGTGTCTGTCAATAGTGTGGTTGCTAGACTACGTGTTATTCGATCCTGTGTGTCCATGACAACCATCACGGACACGTTTTTCCTTCGTAACTGAGCTTTACAACACTATCGTTCAGTTCGGAATGTTTTGCTTATCTTCCCACCTACTTCAAAGAAGTTAAAATATTTAACCCCTTGATACCATAGTTCAAAATGACGCAAGTGTTAAGAATAAATAAGAGGGGGTGAGGGAGGAAGGAAAATGAACCTGACGACAAAGGAAGGAGAATTAAATGAAGAGTGAGGGATAGGGAAATGTGAAGGTATCTGTTAATGTGTTGTTCGTGTGAGATATTCGCCGCAAAATATGTTGTGTGTGAATTGGATTTAACTGGCTTAAGCGGTTCCCCAGGGGCAGGCTTTTCTGTATTATGGGCACGAGCTTTCTGCTTCCGCAGTGATAGGAATTGAATAGCCGAGTAACTATCAACTACTGCGAGACAGACCCATAAGGTCTTTTTTGCTTTATATTAATTGTGTGCTTTATATTATAAAACGTCATACTCGTATGTTTAAATACGGAGTTATTTCGATGCAGCACATCCAGTGTGATTCTATGCAGGAAGCTACGAAGGAGTGTTCTATCCATACGTGCTGTTCGCCTTTGTGGCGTGGTCACGTAGTGACGTTAATACGGTTGGAACATTGATTCCTACAGGAAACAGCATTACGTATGTGGGATGGGGTTCCCTCGCTGGTTTCATTTCATGGGTTTGGATCTGTCTCACGTAACTGTATGGACTGTGCTTTGTGCTGGCATGATTAATGTTCTAGTGCCCCGATTAGATGTGAGTTTGTTTTGAAATTTGTGAGAGGTTTGATTGTTTCGTGTTGTGATGGTGTTTCTGTTTTGTGGTTGTGATTAATTATTGCGTAATTAGATTATTTAAATTTGTAATGTTTTTACATATGTACTTGTCTGGCCATTGGTGTGCTATGGATGAAGCCAAAAATCCTGAAAAAAGAAATGATTTGAATTTTATATCCAAATTGTAAAAATGGAATGATGTTATCAAATTTGGGATAAGTGCATTTTCCGAATTCATTTCTTATAAGTATGAATTCTTTGTTGTCTTGATTATTTATTGCAAATGTAGATTATTTATTGTTTACAACATAGTACAAAGGTATTGTTACACTGCATGTAGACCTAAAATGTTTTTCTCCATATTTCGTTACAGTTGCACCATAGCGACAAGCATTTAAAATAAATTTCAGGGTTTGCAAAAATATTCAGATCGCCCATTCCGATGTCTTTTATGTGTAATTCGAAGCTCCAGAAGTCAAATGTTGCAGTAAAGACTTCTGTTTTGCAGGTCTCCTGTTGGAATACGGACATAAGTACCGGTCTGACAGCTTCTGTTGTTAGCTTTAACCTTTCCAGGCAGATACCATTACAGTGTCTTAAAATGTTTTACGATCGCATACTTCCATCCTCTTTTATTTTTTATTTAATTCCCTCATAGCCGATGTCGAAGCAGTATGCTACGTATCCTCCTCACAGGCTACCAGCAATGTTTGAACAAATGGAGCATTGTCCAACTCACTGGGAAATGCGTGGTACTGGGCATACTAAGATGCCTTACTGCCGAGTGTACGCTGTCTAAATTTTCAGAACTGTGGT
Source organism: Coptotermes formosanus (assembly GCA_013340265.1). Taxonomy (NCBI): domain Eukaryota; kingdom Metazoa; phylum Arthropoda; class Insecta; order Blattodea; family Rhinotermitidae; genus Coptotermes; species Coptotermes formosanus. The sequence continues at coordinate 1,627,447 of BLKM01002298.1, forward strand.
CCTGCGAGCTTTGAAATTTGGCATATAGTAACCTGATCCATACATGATGATGATGATGATGGTGGTGGTGGTGGTGGTGGTGGTGGTGGTGGTGGTGGTGATAATGATGAGATTATTATTATTATTATTATTATTATTATTATTATTATTATTATTATTTTGAATTCACAGCAGTTTAGCTGCTGTTCAAAGCGCACGGATCACTCATCAAGCACTCCTTACCCATTATTCTGCTAAAACGTCCAAAGTATGCAGCATGTGTCGAGTATTACTGCTTTCTGCGTTATAATATGAAGAGCAGGGCGGAGGTTTGGCGGTTTCAGGCTGTCGTGCAGCTTTCTTGGGTTAATACCCGTTATGGGTAATACTAATGGAACTATATTATTATTATTATTATTATTATTATTCATAGCTGGATTACTTCAGAAGGGGTTAGTGGTCGTCAGAGCGCCTTACAATACATTCGTGAAGAGAAAATTCCAGTCGTTTTGTCGCGAATCTAACCCCGTAACACGTTATTTTACGTCATTCAATACATCAAGAGGGCACTGTGCGCTGTCGTCCGTGTACGTGACAACAGTTCTTTGTGGAGACACGCCAGCGCACGGGAAGCCGAAATCCAGAGTACTTGCGCGTGATGGTGTGTGTCTTGGCTCTGGGCCCGGCTGTCATTAGGACCCTTCTGAACCAAGGTGGGGAATGAAAGCGAAGCAGTTGGCTCTGCAACTCCGAGATTTAGAACAGAGATCGTGTCACAGGAGGTTAAGACAGCCACGTGTTTTCAGAGGTACAACGTGCTGATCTTCATTGGTATTGAAAATATCCTCTAAGATTCTCATCATGCCCCTGTTTTACCCCTTTTGACACACAAGTGCTCCTCACAAAGTACTTCGACGTGTAGTGTCATAATTTCGAACTTTCTTCTTCTTCTTCTTCTTCTTCTTCTTCTTCTTGCCTTACAGTCCTTGATGGACTTTAGCCTCTTCCAAAGTTGTCCTACACTATGTCCAATTTGAGAAACTTCCTAACAGAACATTGTTTATGGGGTGGGGTTGTGAGTCCCACGTCCAACTCCCAACCTGGAGGACCCAGGGTATCCCTTTCTGTCGGGTTCATCATCTGTGACCTGTGTGGCATGGGAGGCTTTATCACTAGCCACGCCACCGCCAGCAGACATCTCTTGATCATTTGACTATGCAAGCCCCATCGCTACGTCAAGTAGGGATACCTTCGTGGGGATTCTAATTTCCAGGCATTCTAAATTTTTCGCACTCGCTACAGCAGTTACATAGCCTCTGAAATAGTACCTCAGAATTGGCTACGGTGTTTATTTTGACACGATTCGCAGTTCGTCCTTCGCAATCAATATATCCTTCCGGCGCTACAAGCAATATGTGTGTGCGTAAAGATAACAGACCATATTTTGTGTATAAAAAACGGACACGCCTCGCAGCTTGAGTTACGGGAACTTGAACCCATGATCTACATGTTACGAAATGGGTGCAGAGATCTGGCAGACGCTCAGTTGGACGTCGACCGTTGTGAAACTTGGCCGGTGTCGAGAGCTGAGAAGAGCAGTACGCCTAGCAGTGGCAGGACGGCCGGTCGCTCCCACATCAGACATCAGTCTTATTTATAAAAGCCTTGCTTTGATTTTTGTGGATAAAGCGCAAATAGTGTGTGCTGCCGTGTTTATAGTTGCTGTTGTAAAGATCCGTTTATGTATATTTATCAGTTCTTTTTCATTATCGCGGGTGTTTCTGACGTGTGCAAATTTCGTCTGCCAACACTCTGGATTTGTTTTTTTGATGCGGCTGATTTCAGCCACACCAAAATTTTCTCATAAATCCTGCTAGTGGGTCTTTCCTAACCTGTCTTCTGTAGAGATTTTGAATTTGTTGTAGGATAACATTAATTTCTGCGAAGAATCTGTGAATATATTTCTGAACATACACTTTTCCATCACATTCTTGTCTCTCATTGTTTTTGGCAGTCAACGTAACGTGACAAGATGCTCAATCAGTTCTGCCCAGAAATCTTGCTAGAGGTTTAATGAACAACAGACTTAAATGGATGTCCCTTATTTGGCGTTTTATGTATGTTAATTAAAAATTATTGATTATTAAGTATCTGCAGTTTGTAATTGAACAGCCTTCATTGTGTACACGAGTGTTCAGTCTGGAATTTTCTTGTGTGTTATTGCGTTGGAAAGTGAGCTGAAATAACATTCCCTGCTTTCTCTTCAACTATAGGTAAAATTTGTTTGAATTCGGTTGCTTGTATCGAACATATCGACTGTTGTAGACATTTCTTCAGGCGTCTGTATATCTGCAACAATCTTTGGACGCCTTTAGGAATTCTGTTTAAAAGGAGATATATATGTTATGTATATATATATCGCCGCGGCTGAAGATTTTCCAAGTTTTCCTGCAGCTGCTTATGTCTTACTGTGCGCATAAGAAAAATTAGTGACAATTTTTTGAAGATGTCTCTGAATCTTACGTGTACGAATATTACATTTCACATGTGAAGAGAGACAGACATTCGCTGATTGTCATATAGGAAGTTACAATGAAATAGACACCTTCAGACTAACGACGAGTTTGTTTGGTTATTTTATCCTTAAAGAATCCAGCGTCGTATTTGTTTTCCAATAACCTGTCATTATTATTGGAGAAGTTTCTCTGAATGAAACTGTGCTGCTGTGTGTGGATTGCGAGTGAAGGCGCTGGTTTGTTCAGAACACACAGAGCAGAGCAGAGCAGAGCAGAACGGAACTGAGTATTGGAAAACTTGTGGAACTCGTGGGAGAAATTGACTGGGACTTTTGCGCAGTTTTGAATGAGTAAAAGAAGATTGCCACTTTAGCCGGTTAAAAACTGAAAGCAGGCAACAATGCATGTTCCAGGTTCCGTACCCGTATTCGCTCCCACCTTCAAAGCTACGTCGCTTAGACCAGGTAAAGTAATGCGACATATGTTATTGTTTGTTTTGTGATGCCCGTGTTCAGTAATGCGGTTTGCTAACCTAACTTGCAACACGTTCGAAAGTTTCAATATTGTTACGTGTATTAACCTGTGTGTGTGAATGTGAGTGTGATTGTGTGTGATAGTGAGTGTGAGTGTGTGTATGAGTGTATGAGTGTGTGTGACTGTGTGAGAGAGTATGAGTGTGTGTGAGTGAGAGTGCGTGTGTGAGAGTGTGTGTGACTGTGTGAGTGTGTGTGAGAGAGTGTGACAGAGAGCGTGAGTGTGTGTGAGTGTGTGTGTGTGAGTGTGTGAGAGTGTGACTGTGTGAGAGAGTGTGAGTGGGTGTGTGAGAGTGAGAGTGTGTGTGAGTGAGAGAGAGAGCGTGACTGTGTGAGAGAGTGAGTGTGCGTGAGAGAGTGAGTGTGCGTGAGAGTGTGAGTGTGAGAGTGTGTGAGAGTGTGAGTGGGTGTGTGTGAGAGTGTGAGAGAGTGTGAGTGGGTGTGTGAGAGAGTGTGAGTGGGTGAGTGAGTGTGTGTGAGAGTGAGTGTGACTGTGAGAGTGTGTGTGTGTGTGAGAGAGAGTGTGTGAGTGGGTGTGTGTGTGACTGTGTGTGTGTGTGACTGCGTGAGTGTGTGTGTGTGTGTGTGTGTGAGTGACTGTGTGTGTGACTGTGTGTGTGTGTGTGTGCGTGCGGGAGAGTGTGAGTGGTCCGCTATATTTGTAAGCTACTGCACACGGAAGTACTAATTGATTGTACCTATTCATGACCACACACTTCCTTTCTAATAAGGCCTTTGGAAATTATTATTAGTGGTAATATTGTTTAGGGATGTTGGAAGGATGCCATTGTCATGACCAAGAAGGAAATGGGAGGATGATGTAAATCGCGATTGTTTGTGAAAGTGGTTGGGAAACGAAGAGGATTTGAATAACTCGGGATATAATCTGACATGAGGATTTTTAATATTTTCTGTAGAGTAGAGCTGCACCTCTGCTCCCCCCGTCTTGGCCTTCATGGACTGTTCTAGGGCGAACTTTCCGTTTATATCGGCCACTGGGCTGGGGACGGTTAATAGATGCTGACACATACCTGGTTTATGCATATTTGGTGCATGCATATTTGTGTGTTTGTGTCTGTCTGTGGTTTGTATTTCGAACTGAGTGTATCACCTGTCTCAGTCCAAGGACCCATAGCGTGATGAAAACTGTCCCCTAGAGTTCTCTTTGGGATGGACTAACGTAGGTACAGTAAGAGGTACTGTTCAATATTTGAGTATTCTTCACGTGTAACTTACGTTAACCTTTTAAAGCCTAGCGGTAACTTTGCATACGACCAGGTTTAACATTAAAAAATTCTACGTGGTGCCCACATTGCGTTTATGTGTTTCGTACGGATCTCAGAACAAACAGCAACTTTTGCCTTATGAAACATTAACAGATTGGTTTTTATAACCGAAGTGGAGAGTGTTTACAGCGCGGTACGCTCCGAGTCCTTATATAAAACAGATACGCAGCAACTTTTGCCTTATAAAACGTTAAGAGATTGGTTTTTATAACCGAAGTGGAGAGTGTTTACAGCGCGGTACGCACTGAGTCCTTATATAAAACAGATACGCTTCGTCTTTAAAGGGTTAAATAGGCTTTTTGTGTACATGTCGCAAAACCTTTCAAGCTCTGAACTTTATGACAGCTTAAATGAAATGTTGCCTTCGCTACCCAGTTAAACTTTGTTGTGAAAATATAATTTTAATTTTTTGGAACAGTAGGACTGCTATCTTAAAAAGTACAAGAACCTGCTTTAGTACATGTAGAGTACACCGAATTAACGAAATGGTTTAGGAGACTTAGGGGTTGAAGGCCACATACGTTAATTTCTTCGCAGGTGCCCGAAACTGGGACAAGTCTCGGATCGTCCGTCTGTCTATGTATTTTATCTTCGACACCATATACCTAATGTCGATTAACTTTGGCCCGGACCCAGAAGAAAATCAAGCGTAACATTAAAATGTGTTTTAAATAAATGGGGGAGAGGATGGGAGACCGCATTAACAAAGGGTTATGTCCGGTGGCAGCTTTGGTTTCGTAGTACCCAACCTTTCGGGTTCTGTGCGTAGAAAACTAGTTATTTATTAGTTATTTAACTCACACTAAAGCATAGATCTGGCAGCCGGTTTCAACTGAAATTCAATTCGTGTCATGGAGATAGATTTGGCATGTAGGTCATTATTTTTGGAACAACGTGTAATCAGCACCCCCACACACCCTTTTCCAGTAGGACTGTTTATGCTGGTCGTTACCGAGTTAAGAATAGGTATGAGTCCTAATGCGTCTAGCAGATGACCTTCGCTTTGTGTAAGGCTTAAAGCTCTTTCAGCGATTAAATTTGTAACGGGGTCTTGACGTGGCACAAAATATTTAAATACCCGAGTGGAAAGGTGTAGTACTTCATTTAGCAATACACAGGTATCAGAGTTTAAATACCTAGGATACCTTATATCGGATTACAAAAGTGATTTAGAAGATAAGGTACAAACATATAACAAAATAAATGGTGTTATACGAAGGCATTTTGGAAAACAAATGACTAAAGAAACAAAATTAAGAATCCATAATATCACAGCTAATGCAGCCATAAAGTTCGGCAGTGAAGCCTGGGCACTGAAGAAACGAGACGAACAAAGACTGGAAGCAGCACAGATGAAATTTTTAAGACATTTGCTAGGAATTACTAAGTTAGGGAGAGAAATCAATCCGTGAGGGAAAAACTTGGAGTGCAGAATATTGTTCTGGAAATACAACAGTACCAACGAGAGTGGCTACAACACGTAGAGAGAATGGACAGAGACAGGATACCCAAACAGGCACTGAAATGTAGGCCAAAAGGGGAAGAGAAACATAGGACGACCAAGGAAAAGATGGAAGGAGCAGCTTCATCTCGAGGGATAAAGAACAGGCACTACGCCTAATACTTCACAGCGCATGATGATGATGATGATGATGATGACGACGACGACGACGACGACGACGACGACGTGTACGTAGCCTAATTTCAGAATGAGTGCATTGATATGTTTTGTTTATAGACACGCAGGATACCAGTACTCGTTTTGTACACGCAGAGAACTGTTGTTGATAAAGTTAACCCTTTAAAGACGAAGCGTGTCTATTTTATATAAGGAGTGAGTGCGTACCGCGCTGTAAACACTCTCCACTTCGGTTATAAAAACCAGTCTCTTAATGTTTTATAAGGCAAAAGTTGCTGTTTGTTCTGAAATCCGTACAAAACACATAAGCGCAATGTGGGCACCACGTAGAATATTTTAACGTTAAACCTGGTCGTACGTAAAGCTACCGCTAGGCTTTAAATGGTTAACCAACAGGGCGGATGGTGTGCAGCCTCTCATGTCCATAAAAACAACTGCTGTTTTATTGTATCGTGTGAGAATACTACAGGCAGTTCTCAAGAAATTGTATAGCACCCGATATCACACATTTACCAATGCCTCTAATATCTAACCTGCTGTAAAGTAAGACGCCGTATTTTAGTGAAATTTGAAAGATGATCGGACTCATGCTGAAACTCATGCCCGAAAGGAATAACATAAATATACATAAATAAATGTCAGGTTGATACCGACACACATGCTTTGGAATCTTGTGTGCCTTATTGAATACTTTCAACATAAAATGGAGAAGCTGAGCTTCCAAACAATTCGACACTGACGCCTAAACTAACGCCGGTGTTGGTCACCAGCGATGACCATGTGATACGTTACGTTGAGTGATATCATACTAAAGGGGGCGCTTATATCTACAATATGCGGATACTGAAGAAAACGGTATTGAATATCAACACGCGATATGAATAATGCTACATAGTAAGTAGGAAGGTAGGCACGTGGGTCGGTAGGGAGGCAGCAGTGTTTAGTTAGGCAGGAGTGAGGTAAGCACTTGAGGGGGCAAGACGGCAGGCTGGCCGATCTGCTGAGACAAGCAGCTGGGTGTGTATGAACGTATGTATGTGACTGTCCAGCTCCACTCATTCTCAGACGAGTAATCTCTGGTGTTTCACAGTGGAGACAGTGTTCAGTCTTGGGGGAAGTCCGTGTGGGATTTGTGGTGGGAAGAGTGTCACTGGGATGTTCTTCTACGACCGTGTCTATTTTGCACAGTCGTCATTCCACCAGTGTTCCATATTCAGTTTTCTGCGGGGGGGGGGGGGGGGGGGCCCAAAGGGAACAGAGGTGTAGACATATTCTCACCCAACACAAAAATAAATAAAATTAATATATAGGCACTTGCGTACGCGGATAATTACACATGAATCGGCAATCTGGTATTGTTGTCTACTCAGGAGTAAAACTTTGACCTTCACATTTTGGGATCTGGGTTCCTTAACTCCGGCCGAAGCTTGCAGAGAAAACATATAGTTCATGTCAAAATCGTAAGCCCCTTATCGTTCTCCACTGGTAGCCATTTGTTAGGTGTTCGGTTTCAAACAAGCCCAAAGTTGAATTTATGGAATGAAGTAGGTAATTCTAGTTCGCATCTCACTCTCAAAACATAGACTGCCCTCTCAGCGTATTTTTAACTGGAATATATTGGTTCCTACACATAAACATCTAAAAGTCTGACTTTCCCTTTCAGAACCACTGCCAAGGTCAAAATCGCACTCTTGAGTAACCAACATTAGGTAGTTAGGGTTAAACATTCTGGTACTAAGTTAGGTAGTATGTGTGCTTAGAACGAAAGTGGCACTAGTTGCAGATTGCAACGTGTGGTGTCAGTAGCGTGAATTGACCCACGTAAAATATCGTGCGGCTGTTTATTATCGAGCGATAATCGCCTTTAGGCGTACAGGGAGGAGTAATTTACGTTTATTTTGAAAAGGTGCCGTGCGCACGTTGTTCTGCTTACGTGTTACGTAATCGCAAGGCCAACGGATGAGCTGATTTAAGAGAGAAGTTTCGATGGGGGGAAATGAAAGTCCAAAAGCATGCAAGGTGTGATGTCGCACCCAGCGAGCATATTTGTTTGTTCCCTGTCCACTTCCGTCACAGCCATCATATGACGACTTCCTTGTACGTAGTTATTTGTTTTAGGCAGGATTTGCGACAGAGTACAAATTTTGAGCAGAGAGAGACAGATTTTGTTGCTCAGAAATCGTTAGTTACTCCTCAAAGCAAAATCACTATTTCCGTAATCTGCAAGTAAAGGCGCTAAGTCTGTTTGCACAAAGGATTATGTAAATAGTATTATAAACTAACTAACCAACCGACTAACTGACAGACTAACTAATTAACTAACTAACTGACTGACTGACTGACTGACTAACTAACTCGTGGAGCAGAGGCTTTCTTGAGAAGCTAACAGTTTCTCAGCTAGTCAAGAAATTCCCGCATTTTATGGAACCCGGAGGTTCATTACCGCATTCACAAGGGTCCGCCACCTGTCCCTATCCTGAGCCAGCTCAATCCAGTCCATGCCCCGTCCCACGTCTTTAAAATCCATTTTAATATTATTCTCCCATCTACGTCTGGGTCTCCCAAGTGGTCGCCTTCCCTCAGGTCTCCCCACCAAAATCCTATATGCACCTGTCTTTTCCCCCATACGTGCTACATGTCTCGCCCATCCCAGTCTTCTCGATTTGATTACCCGAATAATATTTTGTGATGAGTACAGGTCATTAAGTTCCTCTTTATGTAGTCTTCTCCACTCCCCTGTCGCCTCGTCCGTCTTAGGCCCAAATAGTATTATACAGCCGTTCGTAATTGTAATGGGTAAATATGACACTTCCCAGTTACCTACTCGTTCCACAGATAACGGTTCTGCTGATACACTGAGTTATTGCATATACAAAATCATCTTACGCAATGTGTCAGTTCCACGCTTCGTTCTAAGGAGAGTCAGCAGAGTGATCATGCCTTCAAAATCACATTAGACATATTCGAATCCCGATCATATAACCTGGATATTCCAATTAAGATTTTGCGCTGTATTTTATTTGTCCTTCCGCGCAAATACGTGGATAGTGTCTCAGAATTTTCATTCCACAGTCATCCCGATTTGTCATTCATTTTATCATTGTACCTTATCTCAGATGTTTAACAGGTTGGTAGTATCTTATTTGACTCTCAGTAGCGTTAAAACATGATAAGTTGTGTTAATAACTAACTAACTCCATGAAGCAGAGGCCTTCTTGAGAAGCTTACAGTTTCTCAGCTAGTCAAGGAATTTCCCGCATTTCATGGAACCCCGGAGGTTCATTACCGCATTCACAAGAGCCCGCCACCTGTCCCTATCCTGAGCCAGCGCAATCCAGTCCATGCCCCCATTCCACTTCGTGAATATCCGTTTCAATGTTATCTTCCCATCTACGCTTGGGTCTGTCAAGTGATCGCCTTCCCTCAGGTCTCCCCACCAAAATCCTGTATGCACCTCTTTTTCCCCCATACGTGCTACATGCCCCGCCCATCTCATTCTTAAGTTTTCGTTAATGTTATCTGAAATTAATTCAGTATTACTTACACAGTATTCAGTATTACCGTACCGTATTCATCATTATGGATACCCAGCATTTCACGTCTTACTCTGTAGCTGTAAAACCTTGTGCACTGAACGAGAGGCGGTACCATTTTAAAGAAAAAAATTTTCCTGAATTCATATTTAAGGGTTAAGTTGGTACCGCACAGTAAATACACGCTAGCTTGGTTATAAAACTAAATGAGTTTATGTTATATAGGGAAGTAACCACTGCTTGTTCCGTGATCCATAAAATTCACGGAAATACACTCTGCGGGTATAATGTAAAATTCGTGGATGTTAAACCCGGCGGTGCATGAAGGAACCACGGGGCCTTTCGGGGTTAAATGAAAAGAATCGGTGTTTGTAGGTTGCGTCAAGTTATAAGGGTTATTGTAGGTGTGGAGCTGGGTGGGTGGGTGGATGTGTGAGTCACAGATTTGGCACTTGTCCGCTGGCTTCGAGACTCATCTGCAACAGGAGATACGGCTTTTATTAGACTGCTGTGGCTTTGTTGCTATAGATATCGAAACTTGGAGACAGGGCTGACAAATGTGTCTCATCTCAGAATACACAAACGTCTGTGGACTTTAATTCTGTCTACGTGCGTCTTGACGCCCATTTATTGGACTTAGACTGCAAAGTCTCGTGTTGACATAGTTGAAAATCAACAGTGCAGATATTATACTGCAGAGAGATTTGGGTACTTTTGTTTATCATTAACCAGGCTGGCCATAGGCAGACGTCTTTGAGTTAGACGTCTCAAATCAGAACGAAAAATGTACATTCTGGTTACTGTGCCTGTCATTTTTGATAGAATTTACTTGACTTCCGATCAAGAACTGTGAAAACAAGACAATTATACTACTGAACAAATCCTTACGTCTTAAGAAAGCATAAGGACTTACCTGATGTCGAAATACAAAATTATAGTTTTTTAAATTACTAAGAAAATCTGACGAGAAAATTCAATTTTCATTAAAATCTGACAAGCGTAACGGGTGCTTTACATGAACATCTACTTAAATTATTTATAATATCTCGCTGAATTCTTCTTAGAATGAGAAATGTTTCAGGTAAAAGTTGTAGAGAAAATCAAAACACGCATTTTATGTTCCATCACATTTTCTCGAAAATCGTTCCGTTTATAAGATAATGCGGAAAAATATGGTAGAGCCACACAGGCCAAAAATGGCAATATGGCGCATGCGCGTTACATGCTGGATAACTAAGGCTACAAACACACACTCAGAATGTGTAATACTTACTGCTTTTCTACGGCAACAGTGGTTGCGCGAACGCGCCTCCATGATACGTTTACATGTACATGGTCTGTGTTGCTACCACCCTTTGCTTCGTACTCAGCGATAGTTGGCATCGCCGTATATATAGGCAACTTCTCCCACAAGAGTGTTGAACGTTGAAGCCTATACGGAAGGCGAATCACTTTCAACTGATAATACTGTAATCTTCTGACGTGAGATTTTTCTTTGCATTTAATATAAACATTTCTGCGGACATTTTTAATGTACGGTTATCGAAGTTACAGGTTGTTTTCCCATGGCAACTTAACCAAAACCGGACTGTTTTAACCGATCTTACTAAAAACACCGCGCGAGTTCCAAACCTATTCCACTGTTCCAATCCATACATAAAATTCAGCGCACGAATGTCCTCGATTGTTTAATAATTGCTGAGGAAGTGGAGAAATTCCCGTGTTTTCTGTGGAACGTGAAGCTTCCTTATCGTACTCAAACAGCGCTCCGCTGATCCCATCCTGAGTCAAATTAATCCTCTGTTCGCTCTGTTACCGTGTTTCTGTAAGGCAGTGTTCCATTGGTTATATTGACATTTCAAAGTACGGGAGTCGTCCTTCATTTTGCGCTTTATTTCCTTCTAAATTAAATTTTCTTTGGGGTGTGGGGCACTTAAGATGATATCTTCTCAGAGTGAATTTTAGAAGTAGAATATTTAATGGAAATGCGGGTGTAAATCAGCTTGAACGTCGCAATAAAAGATGAACGCCTCTATAGTGATGTCATAAATGTACCAGAGGGTGTGTAGAAATGAACTGTGAATGGGGTAATTCTATCATCAGGCTGTAACTCTGGTACGTGTAATCATGAGCAGGGTTCACACTATAGCTGTTCGCTGTTAGTATGACGTCCACCGTGATTCAGATTACCGGGTAATGAAATATTTCAATGCATAAAACTATGAAGTCGTTCATGAAATGTCGAGCAGGTTTGCATAATGGTAACACCGCTGTTCCTCTTGACCTATTTAACGACACTTTATCACCTGCATAGATTTATACCTCAAGGTTATTATGAACTAGACACGGCCTCGCCACATTGCGGGCTGACAAAGTATTCAACCTTTAACCTCCCTGGTCTGACTCCATGGGAACCTGGACGCGACTTAGTCACAACCAAAGCTCTATCATAACCATGGGAAAGTAGTGTCACTTATTAAAATCACTCAGTGACAAGCGGGGTTTTAACGTCACTCACAAACCAAACTCTGTCGTAACCATGGAAACCAGGGAGTGACACTGTCGTAATCATGGGAATCGGTATTGTGACGTCATTCACAAACTAAGCTTTACCGTAACCACGGAAAACCGGACGCGACTCAATCACACAAATCAAGCTGTGTTATAGTCATAGAAACCCGGCAACCATGCAATCACAAATAATCGTGGAAACTAGTGTTGTGACGCCACTCACAAACCAAAGCCTGTCATATATTTACATGTAGGGAGGCAAGGAATCGGAACGGGTGTGGAAAAGGAGCGCTCGTGATCTTTCTTAAGGCACGAATATAGAATGTTCTTGAAACCCTTATGGAGTCAGGATGACCGGCCTCTGGGCCAAGACAACCCCAGATATGAAACAGGAGTTCCAGCAACTATACTGCGGCGTTCGGTGAGGGCAACGCGAGACATTTATTGTCAGGGTAGATTCTGTGTTCGAATTTTGGCCATCTCAGACTCATGGTTGGTTAAGGAGACATTCTTTCTGGATCACAACCAGTTTCTGTTTATCATAATTCTTGCATCTCTAGCGACGCTGAGTAATCTTCGCAATTAATATGGTGTCGTTAAATGCCGTGTACAACTCAGATTGTAGCATACGGCGCAATTATAAGCCTTCACGGTAAGAGTGGTGAACATGTGTTGCATAACATGAGAGCCAGTTTTATGGAGTGTAGTCGTTATCAGTTAAGTCAAGGACGGGGCAAGTTTAAGACGTTTATGGGCTCTGCTTAACGTATAGTCCTGAGCTGATAGTAGAGATGGAGAAATGTAAGAATTAGCGTAGAAGTCACACTGAATCTGAAACGACCGCAGACGGAGGGCCACCTGCAACCGTACAAATTGCGATTGCGTGAAACTCACTTGCTGACGGCAGATTCTGCACTGTTTGGTTATAACTCTCCAGAGTGGAGGCTGCGATGTGGAACACTCGTAGGTCAAAGTATTTCTTGTTTCCCCCTCTCGGTTTATCTGCAGGTCCTTATTTCACGATGTATTCTGTATGGACGCTTGTAACAGAAAAGGAACGTTGAGCATGCAACTTGAAGACGTATATGTTTCAAGAACTGCAGTTCTGACTGGATTAAGTGGTGGCTATAAACGACCAGTAGCTCGGCAAATTTCTGTTCATTATGCTGGGCCGTATTTTACGTAATCTTACACCTTTCATTTGCAGAAGCCCGGGTTTTCCAGATGAAATACATTTTGAAATTTGGTGGACAGAGTGACAGCAGAACAGGTCTGTCTCGCGAGTATTGCCTATTTCCTCTCAGTGTAACTGCAGCAGCGTTCCATTATATAATCTTAGCAGTTGATAGTGTAATTAAATAAAACACTTTCTTTCTGTCTTCTTCTCCCCTCCTGCGAATTTCGACTAACTCCGTGGAACAAGGTCCTTCTCGAGAAACTAAGATTTCCCAACTGATAAAAAATCCATGGAATTTTTGGAACTCGAAAGTTCGTTACGTCTTTCACTAGAGCCCGCCACTTGTCTTGAGCGAGATGAATTCAGCTGACGCCATCAAATTCAGTTTCTTTAAAATCCATTTTGATCTTATCCTCCTAGCTAGGACTTCCAAGCCGTACAATTCCTACGGGGTTCTGATGTTCGCATTTCTCTTCTATCCCATACGCGCCACGTGTCCAGCACATCTCGTAGTTTTTGATTTGGTCACCCAAATAATATTTGCCTATGAGGAAATATGGGGAAGTTCCTCATTATGCTCTTTTCTCCCCTCTCTTGGCACTCCCTCCCTTTTAAACCGACGTATCTTCTTCAGCACCCCGAGTCTTACGCTGTTCGAAATTTATGTGTTGAATCTTAATGGAAATAGGATGCAAATCTCCTCCGCCGAAGAAGTGGTGCACTGTGCGAAATTGGAACGCTATTCAGCGGTTTCCATTTTAAAGGTTTCGGATTTTCTGCTTTTACAGCAATATGACTTTATAGATTGCAGTAGACAAGGGCTTGCCATACGGAATAATAGAAGAGGCGTGAGAACTCGGCCAAATAAATTGGGGGGAAGGGGGGGGCGGTTGAGGCAGCTGTTTTGTAGCTCCACTAACAGTGTCTCGGGAGTTCCTCTGGGGCCCATCCTCCTATCCAGTAGGCACCAGAGGGCTGTTACCTGAATTTAGCACAACTGAAGGGTGAAGCTGAAGATCGACCCACTTTCCATCTGGATAAGGATTTAATAATGCGTGTTTTACATTTACCTTCCCATACACTTTCATAATTTGGTGCGGAGGCAGAGGGATAACTTGCGCGTACTTACCTCTTAGTTCAAAACATGCACCAAAGTAGTAGTAGTAATAATAATAATAATAATAATAATAATAATAATAATAATAATAATAATAGGAGCAACTGGAACCGTTTCAAAATCCTTCAGAAAATACTTGAGCAGCATACCGGGAAAGCACGATATCAAGGAACTACAGAAAACAGCTATACTGGGCACAGCACACACACTGCGGAAAGTGCTAATGTAGAAGCACAGAGGAGTTTAATAGTGAAGACAGCGCTATATGCACCATTAACAGTACGCGCAGAATAGCTGCGACACTGTATACCCTAGAAACATGGTTTGTTTCAGGTATATACGTGTGAATACCCTGCATAAAGGGGATGATGATGATGATGATGATGATATAATCGTCAGTTTTTTATTATTAGTGTGGTGGCACAACAACCAAAAGGCCGAATACAGAGACAGCATAGGAAACATGAAAATACAACCATTGGAAAACTACAAGGGAAGGCACATTCAAAGATATAATAAGAACAAATTACATCTGTTGTACTTGTTAAAGTAAAAAGATTAAGAAATATAACTTGTCACATTTTTCGGTCTTCTGGGTTGTGACATCTTGTAGTTCTGTAGGTGATTGCTGGTGTTCCAAACGAAACTACTACCTCCGTACTTATGATTGGTGGGCAGATTGGCATCAGCTCTGAAAATGAAGACAGCAGGTTCCTCCGAAACACTGGTCACCGCTTAGGGAACAGTGCGGTGTCATAACCCAGAATAACATGTTGTAAATTTTCAACACAGTGAAAACCTCGAACCTTATTTGTGTATTCCACTGTTGTCAAACTGCCATCCGGATTTATTTGTATTCCTGTGTTTAGTTGTAAATTTGTATTCGTTATTTATATTTATGTATGGCCAGATTAACTAATCTGATTACTAAAGAACCCCTTTTGCGTTTGTATAAATGTCAAGGGAAACGAAGTTATGTCGAGTTCAAACTGAAACTTGTACTAATGGCACACGGCGTTTTTGCACAGGAGTTTGGTCTCCAGCCTCGAAGTCATCTACCGACGTAACTGAAGACTCTAACAGCAAGAAAAACCAAGAATCGAAGGCGGGGGACGATGCCCCCCCTGTGGTGTGGACCCCCAAGACTGCTGGCGCTAGCCCCTCCAGTGAGCGGAAGGAGTTCCGGCCTGTCAATTTCGAGTCTCCGACACTCTCCAGGAAGAACTGGAGCGCCACATCCACACCAGCCCCCTTCAAGCCCGCTGACGTGAGTGACCGCTGACAGTTGTCTTGAGGGTTCAGGGTTTCTCTTATAGTTTCCGCTTTTTTTTTTATTTCATGACACTCCACTCCTACTGACGTCACAGTGTGCAGTGGTTAACACCGTCGCTCTTTGGGCGGTAGGCCCATGGTTTGAATCAGGCCGTGGAGGGCTGTCTTTGACCGAAACATTATGTGACGTTTTTCCCGTTTCTTCGAGGAAAGCTAGCGAGTGTATTTTGAAATAGGATACGACTGCCTTCTGTTCTTACTGATCGTGATATTTCTCAGTCAGCGCTACGTAACTTAAGCAGTTGTTACTGTGTTATTTAACAAAATATCAAGAAACCCTTTCTACTTGCTTTTTAAATTTCATCTACGAATGCGCTGGTACACCATGTTGTTTGCGTTTTTCGTCCATAGTCTAATATCGTGTTGCAGATTACTATGAGGACTGCTTCGCGTCTTTTCACTGTCGTGCTCGTTCTGATTGCTGGGATTAGTGAACTGATGGCTTGTTCATGTTAGCAATAAAGTGAAAATGTGTCAGAATCCGTATCCGTTGTTAATCAGTGTCGCAGAATACTACTTCACAATGAGCCCAATTTAAAAAAAGAACAGACAAATTCAGCTGAATTGGGCTTTATATGATCCGCGAGCCCTGCATTATTCGAATATGTACATTAATGGTACCACCAAATCAACATAAGTGTATTAAAACTGGTTTATATACACATAATTGTATTAAAACTGGTTTATATACACATAATTGTATTAAAATTGGTTTATATACACAGTGAACTTCCACATGCTTCGGCCAACCATGTTTTTGTGACTTAATTTTATATCTGTATCTAACCTTTGTATTTTATGTCTCTGCAATGGCCACATGGTTGGCCGAAACATGTAGGAGTTCAATGTATATATATAAAGTAATTTTAATATTCTTATGCGCATTTTTGGTACCATTATTTTACACATAAACTGTACTGCTTGATCTTCTTTTGCTTTGCAATATATAGGCCTGTCACTTTGTGGGGAGCTTGTATTCGCTGTAGCTTTTATTTATTTGTTTTTTGATTAAATTTTATCAGGCGAAAGGAACTGTTCTTCGCGTTTACCTCACGTATTTTAGAAAGGAGGATTGAACCACAGAAACATCTTTCCAAAATACGGCTTCACACTACCACGAACTGTCAGTGCGCATGTCTGTGAGGTTCAGAGAATCGGCTAAAACGTTCTGTAAAGAAGCTTTGTATTTTTCATGTACACATACCGTGATTTCGTATTATTCCTACGGCTGTACAGAGAGTGTTTAGCTTAAAGGTAAATAAGTTATCTTGGTTGTTAGTACTTCACCATGGAAATGCCTTAGTACATGTGTGAAGCCCAAACAGAAACACACACACATACGTAACAACGGGCTGATTCGTGGGTCCATACTGGGTCCAAATGCCCATACACGTAGGACTCTGTCACGGAGACGAAGGCTTCAAAAGTCACGTTTCTATTACGCACGTGACGTTTTTTAAGAAAATGCCATTTAATTCATTATTTTTAAGAAATGTATTTACACAGGATTACACGAAACGTCGCGGTGGTTCATAGTTAGCAAACCCTTGTCCAAATCTCGTTCCGAAAATGGGGCATTGATGATCAAGGATTCCCTCAGTCTTATTCGACTTCACGACGGAGATTCGATCCCTCAACTTCTTGAATATATGACCGCATGACTGCAGCGTTCGGTCAACATCTGCCCTTCGACATTTCTCATTTTAGGACTTCCAGCCTGCAGTGACTACATCGCCAGTCGCACAGGAGTCGACAACGACTACGACGTTCTCGTCGATATTTCCACCGTGGCAGCAGCAGCAGTCACGGGACGACAGCATTCTGACTGTTGGGTCAACCCTACAGTCCCCAACCAGCGATAAGTCAGTAGCCTCTTCCACGATCACTTCCACATTGGACAGACGTATCGTCCAGAGCCAGAGTGCGCCAGCATCAGGACTGTCCGCTCTTGCTGCGGGCGGCTCTAGTAACATCAAGCTTCCACGGGCACAGAACCCCACCATCACGCTCCTGCAGAAGGCTAGAGGTACGTGACAAGAAAGCGAGACGAAAACGTGAACATCTAATCTCTGGGAGATACAAGCGTATTATAAACCTTTTAAAGCCTAGCGGTAACTTTACATACGATCAGGTTTAACATTAAAAAATTCTACGTGGGGCCCACGTTGTGTGTATGTGTTTTGTACGGATCTCAGAACAAACAGCAACTTTTGCCTTATAAAACATTAAGAGATTGGTTTTTATAACCGAAGTGGAGAGTGTTTACAGCGCGGTACGCACTGAGTCCTTATATAAAACAGATACGCTTCGTCTTTAAAGGGTTAAATAGGATTCAGTGGCAGTCTTTTCCTTTGCTGGTGGGTTCCATGGTATTGGAAGGCAAATAACTGGCTCCATTGCAGGGAAGATATTGTTCGGTTAATCCTTTCAGGTAGTCAGTCAGTCGAATTTGTCATTCAGTCAGTTATGCACCCACTCTGTCTTTATCATCTATCAATCATGCATGTGTGTCTGTTTATGCTCTCTATTTATGACCAGCTTCGACCTTATTTTTATTTATTTAATCCCCTCACCTGACATACCATTAGACCCCAGGGTAAGTGCGGACTCAGAATTTTTCACGGGGGAGAGGGGTCTGACCCTGAGGTTGTATACAATTTATGTTTGATTTTAACACTTACGTTATAAGAATCATGTCATAAGTATGACTGTAACATAACACTGTTTGCAGCTGCATTTTTGTATATACAAATATAACTGCATGTTCCATGACTCAATCACAGTGTCCTATCGTCTTGTTTTTTAAAAATTTTCTAAATTTATTATTCAAAATTCTAATGTACTAGTCATCAGCTAATTTCAATGGCTGATTTCAGGTGGAGGGTGAATGACGTAAAATTTTCGATAGCATTGTATCTACAAAATATGTGTTTTTTAAACTTGTGTTTTGGGGGGGGGGGTGCGCCCCCGGCCCCCCCCCCCCCCCGGCCGTAGGTACGCCTGTACCCCAGGGAAAAAGTTTGATAACTACTGGAATGTAGTGTATTATAATAAAGGTCTCTTGTTTCCAGAGGGGCAGCTGCCACGTGGGGCATTATATTTGGATCACAAAATGAACTCCAAAGAAGCAGAGAGGTCATATGTGTCCCCTAATGAGATCCGTAAGTCCATATTTATGGAACTAAGACCTTTACCATTCTACTCCAGGGGAAGTGCTCTGATGTCTGTTGAATAGGAGGGTTATTGGGTGCTGCAGCAGATCTGGGTGCTTTGAAGAAGAGAAGAGCGTCTTGATCCTGCTGGATGTTGAACTGCTATTGCTAAGATGTCCATCCTGTGCAAATTAAAAAGCTGTCCACTGAGTTTATCATGAGGTCATAAACTATCATACTGTAATGGTAGAAAGTTACTGCTAATATATTAACATGTATTTAAAAAGAAATGAGAGGAACTGAATCAGAGTTCATGTAGTATTTAATTCCTACTGTTAAACTTCCATATTTTACAATCCCTGTCAAGTGGGAAACTGAAACGTACATGTCTGGTAGTATAAATACATAAATACACCTGAAGTCTTCATTCCACAGTGTATTCAGTGAAGAAGGAGTATGAGAGTGAAGGAGAAAATGAGAAGCGGAAGAAGATCGTGGAACTGAAACCCAGAAAGTATGAGGGAATTGGGCCTATGACTAAAGAAGGAATCCCAATTGTGCTACGATCGGTGAGTTTATTCACAAAACTGAGATCAGTTATATAGCAAAGATATTAGTAGGATGGAAGGTAGAATTAAGTGCCTTCACTCCTCCGATTAGTGATATGCCAAATACACGCAGAGTTTGTTTCCAGATGAGGCATTTCTTGAAACTGCAGCATTAGCCCAAGAAGAGAACTCTTCCTTTTATATGTTTGTTTAATGATGCTGAATAAACCAAATACTGTGTAGTGCTGAATTATTGGATGACTCTGACTTATAGATGTGGAGAAATGAAGTTGTGACTTGTTCTATAGTGATATCCCATATCCTAGTATTTGTTTTGACAGAGCGAAAAAAATAAACTTTGCCCAGTTGGCTTCTTGGCCAAATCTGGCTTATTTTACTGGGAAATATTCCTTGAATGGAAACTGCCTCTTACTTAATGTTTAGTGATTCATCCACTGAACAAAAGATCTTCCAAATATTAATTTTAATCACAGAGTTCTGGCTGGAGGCACATATTAGCTAATGCATGAAGCAGAGACCTTCTTCGGAAGGTAACAGTCACTCCGCTCGTTCAGAAATTCCCCACCTGTTATGAAATCTGAGTGTTCATTACTATGCCCACAAGAGCCTGCCATGTTTCTGTATGATCCTGTCTTAACATGTATCACCCTAAGAGACTATATGCTGGTCTCTAAAATGTATGGTGAATGACCTAGTATGCCATATGATTGTCTGTGTGTATTTACTTGGTAGCATTTTAAAATGTCCACGTGTCAGGAGATACAACTGGCATTTATAGCTATCTCCTAAAGGTTGATTTTTCTGGCATGTGTTTACAAAATTTGAAACGGCAACAAAGACAGCACAGGAAGTAGGCGGTAAATTCATTGACTACAGACATTGTAATTTGTATCCCAATAAGGTACAGTAAATAAAAATTCGTTAAATTGGAATGTTTATATGTGTATATTAACTGCAAGAGCAAAATGTGTGTAAAGTTACACAGTCAGATGTCACATAACAGGTACAACCATGCACTAGCAAAATGCACAAACTGTAGCGCAGTTATTTATGCTGACGTTGGCTGTATATGTCAGCCACTCCATATGCCCATTGACATCTGTTGTAATAGGTGACATACAGTATTCTTGTTGATAATGCGTTGTTGTACAGAGGACTGATTTGAAGAGAGTAATGAATAGAATAAAATTTAACTGATTTTTAAATGTGTGAAACATAATATAAATCTTAACTGATTATCCAGAAACATTCTTGAAATTAGATACTAAATACATGCCATACACACTAAGTGATTTTATCCCAAAATATGGTTATTGTCTTTGCATCCGCATGTTTGTCATCTTCTCTTATTGTTTCTGTTTCCTTCTTTCATGCAAGCCAGAATGGTACTCATGTAGTAAGTAACTTGTATATATGATGGTAAAATAAAATTGTTCTTGTGAGTAAACACCATCTAGTGAAGAAACAGAAGTAAAGTTTTACACATTTTGAGCTTTAACAATAGGTAGGATGAGTTGTCAATTCAATCAGTCTTTATCCCTAAAGAAAAATCTTGCAGTCTAATCTGGGACCTAGGAATGTTTTGGACACCATCATAAAGTAATTAGTCCATCACTCCTGCTGGCAGTGAAATCTCAGTTATACTGATGGGCTGTCATGAATCTGTGGGATGTTGTGAGCCTTTCTTTCTTTCACCATCTACTCGTATGTATAAGATGAGAATGTTTTCCGGATTCAGTATCTTACTGATTTTAGTGATATTATCCAATTTTTAATTATGTTCCTTATTGAGCCCTTAGCATAACTAAAGCCATGGAGCAAATTCCTCAAGAAACTTATAGTTGTTCAAGTACCATGTGTGTGGGAAAATAAGGACATATGCTACCATTCATTTTCTCTAAACATGTCTTTATCTTATTCCATTGTTCTGTATTTTGCAGGAAGTGAAAGATACAAACCAGGCAAAATGGTACAAACGAATGTACGATTCACTACATCGAACTGGAAAGGATGGTGAGTTGGATTTTTTTTTTGACAGGTTGTCTGCATTTAACTTTGAATTTAAGGAACTGCACAGTGTTCTTTCAGTTATTTATTGCTCACATAAAAGTTGTGTTCATTTAGTGTACTTCAAAATATTTTTGGCAAAATTTCTTCAGTGTCATATTCCTGTCATTGTGGTACCTAATGTAGTTTCAGTATGTTTGTGTCCCTTTGTTCTTGAACCATAGTTGCAAGTATTTAAAGACTTAAAACAAATATTATTTACAAATTCATTCTTTTTTTTTGCAGACGAATATGTCACAATCCGATACAAACCACGGAGAGGTGATGAAAGTTTACAATATGCATAAATAACACATAACACTGCTGGTCTATGAGGTTGCACAGAATTTCTAACAAGCCTTTGTGCTTTATACATTGCAGGCCTACTTATGTTAATTTATTTAACAATGTGATGTTAGAAATTTTTTCCTTGCCACTATAAGTCACTCTTAAATTTCTAACATGGGACTAATCATGTTTCGGTTTTATGACATTTGTAACATAAGTAGTACAATACCAATCTCTAAAGACTGTTGTTTTACAAAAAGTTATATAGCTTTATTAATTTCCCAGTATTAATGTGGGTGCAGATGGGTACATGGAGTATGCTGTGAGATCATCTTCTTTATATTGACTGCAGAGATAAATTTCTTGCCAGTTGAGCACTGCGTGAATATCTAAATAGACTTGACTTTTTATCCTATTAACTCTGCACCATATAAGTATGTTTCAAAGTGGTAATTGGACTTTATTGTAGTGAGCCTTTTTTTACAAAGGTAATGAGTTTATTTTGATTTCACATAAAGTGAGGATGGTACTGAATCTGTGACAACTAAAATGAAATTTGTACATCTTTCAATGCACATCCTTGAACCCAAATTAAAATGCAATCTGTTGAGCACCTTATGATATGAAATGTGAGTGGACATACTGGTAGATATGACTACCCCATTGTGTGCTCATTTTGTGATACACAAGCAAAAAAATTCGCAATAAAACTCTTACTGTAAATTTTGTGTAGTCCTCTGTTGATATTAACTTCTACCTCTACCACAAGGGGGTACTTAAATCTTGCAGTGAAAGATGGCAGGTGTATCAGATACAGACAGGTACCATAACTGGTGTTGATAGTTATTTAATTTTTTTTTACCACTGATTGACTCAGTCTTAGCCCTGAGGGATTAAAATCTGTCATCTGTTTTCTGTTAAGTCTCGGGGTACATTAAAATTTGACTTTGATTTATTGCATGAGTGATTTTCTGCCAGTATTATCACATTCTCTCTGCTTGTGTTGCACCAAATAATCATTAAATCAAATGTAGCACATTCTAATGGGTGTCATATCGAGTTCATTTCCAGAAATATTGCTCCCATTTGATGTCCTGAATCACATACCTGGCTTGGAGGCTTGCAATATTACAAGCTTCCAGCAAAATCTTTCATTCAACAGTGAGCAGCCATTTTCTGCTCTACAAAACCCTGGTGAAGGTTGTTAATGTGAGGCTATGCTAAAAGAAAAAGATTACTAATTCAGAAAGTAGGCCACCAGTTTAGTATTTTAGTTTGTGTTGCATATGATTATGTGGATAGATGATTATGTAATTATACAGTTTGCTTTGAGGTAAAGGTGATAGTATCTGCAAAGCTAACATGAACCATCTTAACCAAATGAAACCTAACCTGCAAGTAAACTTAGATTGGATCAGAAACTGTCTGGAAATGGGGCATGATAGAAGGGCTTGTATTGTAATCTGTTCCTGTGTGAAATGAGGGAAGACATCCATTGATAGTAGGTTTCATGGCCACCAAATCCACTGCCCCTGAAATTTCTGGTTCTTGTATCTCTATGTATTTGTCCTTTTTTACAAGTTTCATCTGCACACCTACTTTACAAAATATGTATGAAATTTAGTATGATT
>BLKM01002298.1:1650844-1738498 GCA_013340265.1 Coptotermes formosanus
TGCGCTCTTAGATCGGCCGCGCGCACCGTGGGGGGGGCATGCAAAGCTAAAGTTTGCTAGGAAAATGTCAGCTTGTATCTGTTCTGGCCTATTACAATGTTAAGTTTACACAGAGACTAAATGAAACTACCCAGTTTCTCAGGAATAGTTTCATTGTACAAAATCAATTTTTGCATGACTGTGGACATGGATTTTGCATTTTTTGAAATATTTCTACCTGTGGAAGTGAAAAGCTAATCACTTGTTGCTTCATTAAATCTTGTATATTCTAATATAAGAGTTTGCCAGATATGTTGCTGCACAAATAATTATTATGAATTTGGCTCTTAATTGCTAATTATATTTATGCTGTATGTGTTGAGCTAAACAAATAAATATAAAATGCTAATTATCTGTCCTAGTCAGGATGCATCAGTCTTACCCTTAAAGGAAGTTCAAAATAAATTGTGTGAAGTTGAGCAGTCTCATCCTCTTGATATTGTCACCATACTTCCAGAGAAATTTATTTGTTTAGCTTTAAGTGTTGATGTACGACAGAACTCTTAAGTAGAACTGTGCTATTTTTTTTCTGCACTGTTTTGAACGTGAGCACATTTTCCTTGGTAATTTCACTGACTGGCTGATGTTTCTTTTATTATCGCACTCAGTTTGACTATATCACATCGAAGTGTCCATGATTTTGCATTGCTACCATGACTAATTAACCCTGTCACAGTTATGAATGAAAGATTTTACCTAAATATAGAGGGTTTTGTAACACTGACATTTAATTTTGACATACTACAAATAAATTGAAAGCAAGGGGAGAACTTACTGTCCTGCCAACTTCCAAAACATATTGTTTTAATTGTATATTAGGTACAGTTGTGCAATTAGTTAGAGATAAAACTTGTGTGTATAAAATAATTGCATGGAAAATGTACGGCATCAAGTTTATATACATATTTGGTGATGGATAAAGTCCAAAGAAGGGAGAGTCATTCTGAATAAAATATAGCCATGTGTGTAGAGTCAAAATTCTGAAATGTTGGTCGACATCAAACAGTTGAAGTACTTTCATCATCAACTATGAAGGGGTTAAACCTTGGTTCAGAATGTTGTCTAAAGCAAAATCAAACATGTTCGACACAGCCAGCATGTAAGAGAACTTCATATGACTGGGGAGTCTGTGTTTGTAGCTGCATGTGTTTTACATGTTGGAGAGACCGTGGATAAAAAGTGCAACATTCAGAGTGAGTAATCAAAAATTATGAAATATTGTAAAATTATAATATTGTATTATTAAACATTTATTTAATTTCCTCTTTGGACTGCTGAACATATTTTTAACACCTTATTTGACATTGTCAAAATTTTACCACCCTTCCGAGACAAAAATACATACGAAAAGGGACATTTGAGAATTAGCACATCATCTGTCCTATAGTTCGTTGATATGCAGATGATGAAAGGTTATGTTACTGTTTTGCAGGTCACTACCCCTACACGTCTCCTGGTGGCTATCTGTCAGAGCCTGAACCAGCGCTATATGACTCTGACATAGGCTATTCAGCAAAATATGCGACACTTGATCGACGGCGAATCAAGAACAAGGAGAATGATTTCACTACTAGCACACTGCCGAGGTCACGGTAAGTTGAGTTACGGCCATTGCAAATTTATGTAGAACTGTATCAGGAGCAACATCTTGACAGTTTTGCGAAGTACAGTATTAAGCTTTTAACTTTGTATTTGATGTGTATTGTTATATAAGGATTTCTGGGTTGAACTTAATACTACGAGTCTATTGTAGACTTCTACTTTAACAAGTTTTTGTTATCAATATTATATTTAGATAATTCAACTTTATAATCGCTCAATAAAATACAATTTAGCTCATGGGTTTGTATGCAGTGTTTTCTCCTAGTTAGTCATAACAATGAAATGCGCTTTGGTCAGAACTTTTTTGTTTCTGGTGATTGTAAATACTCGTATATGGCACATTATTGTTGTGACTAATAGATCCAAAAAGGTCATAGAAGAGAAGCTATAAAGGGGTGTGGCCAAATGACTGCTACACAAGGGTTCACATCACTCACAGTAATTGAGGGTGCTGGGTACTTTAGCCTTTAAACGTGTAAAGATTAAGTTGGCCACATACAAGTAGTTCTTTCCTTGAGGAAACTGCATGTCTAATGTCACTCAAATTAGTGCCAAAATCTTATAGTTCGCTGATGGATAATTGAGAGCCTGCTATGTAGAGATCTTCATGACCAGTTTTTGTAGCGGTAATACAGCGCTTGCAAAATGTGTGTGCTGCGATATTATTGGCAATTACTCATGGATCAAGAGAGCAGCAAAAGTAATCATTCACACATAGAAACACACGAAGACAATTCTGTTGTAGTTGTGTCATGACAGAAGGAGAGATTAGCTTGATCTATGGACAGCATGTTAAAATTTGTGCTTTACTGTAGCTATGTTCCTCATCCTGCGTCTATCAAGTATGCCACTGAGGTGTACAAAAACCAGCCAGGCAGGATAGAAGATTATGAGCCAGGACACTCCTCTATCTCTGAGAAAGAGACGAAACAGGTGAGAGTCTTATCTTTAGAATTACCATTCTTGCACTGGTACTTGCATGGCAGCGCCTTCTGGACACCCACCTGTACCAAAACATGTCTGAAAGTTTCTGAAGTAACTAGGAAATAAAATTTATTTATATTTTATAATGAAGTGTTAGAATTTATGTCATAAATATGGCCTGTGTTGCAGTGAGGGATACTTTCATAGTCATTCAAAGTTAGGGAGAAATTCCTGAATGAAATCGGGGAATGTGCTGTATTTAGTAACAGATGTCAATAATCTGTAACCATTCCTTGCAGTGAGTACTGAATTGACATCCACATTTGATAATACCATGTGTGCCACAATGTAAGATGAGCCCCCTTCCCTGTTTTCAGTTTCCAGGAAAATATACATATACAGAACTTCATAACATTGTGTGCAATTACAAGATGCCCCCTTGTATTTCAGTTGATGAATAAGGAAAAATTTCTGCTCCTATTTTCGGGTAAATATGAATGTTAAATGTTGGGTGGTAAGCAGTTTCAGAACTTATGTCTCTTCACTAGCAATATGAATGTGACATGGTAAAAAACTATTATGTATCACACAAAAAAGTGTAATCTTGTATTGTGGCTTGTAAGGTGGTACTCACGCTTTTTCAAATAGCTATCCTCTGTCACTAAAATATTTTAAATTGTTGTTGTCCTTGGTTTTGGAATCCTTAGGGTCTGTTATTCAGCGAACATTAATACACTGTACTTTTCTTGATACAGTTACACGTGGCTAATAATTCATCAGACTGACCATGCAAATCAGACACCTGTAACTTATTACTTAACACTTTTTTGACATAAATATGTTCAAATGAGGAGTTTCTACACTTTTTTGCCTAAATGTTATCAACATAAATAGTATGTTATGAGAAATATCTGCTTGCTGTAACATAAATTTCCAGAATGATTGGTAAACCCTGTACTACATCAGGTGTTTTTGGCTTTCATACTTAATTCAAGGGCATATTGATTCTGCATTTTGTGATTGAGGATATGAATGTGTGAACTTTCTTTTGCATAACTTTTTGACAAACCAAAGTGCAGGAAATTGGATTGTTAAACACACAGCTGCCACTGTCAAATAAATTGGAACCTATGAATTTGCATTTGTAAGAAGTGTTTTCACTATTTCCTGTGATATTTTTGTCGCTATACTCCATTGTAAAATGTGGATGGTGTCTTGGTGGTTATTTAGTTTCTAATTATTATTTTCTTTCCTTCTAGTGGTGGGACGAGGTTCTGGATATATTTGATGGGGTACGATATACAATTTTCATTTTTTCTATCCATTTCCTTTCTGGAAAATCTTGTATCCATAGTATTTTCTGTAAGCTCAGCTCTTGTTTAAATTGAGTCAAGGAAATATATTAACATACTTACAAACATAAAATATGTAATTATCTTGTGAACCAGTGATGTCCTCTGTTACTTACTGGAAACCACTTTTTGGTGTCTCATTCTAGAGAGGTCACTGCATCTGTGATCACATTCATGTGTTTCCCACCTTGGATTTCATTTAGAGTATTGGATGTTGTAAGTGAGGGTTTCCGTATAGTTCTCCTGATTCCTTCCAGGCAGTGCATTGAAGTGGGCTACAACCAAAGCTGTATGTCAAGGAGTTCGTTTGTTGAATGTTCTAAACTACCTAAAACTTCTTGCAGTTCCAAGTACAAACTTGCCCACATTTTTCGGGATCTGCTTTACAGTTAATGCATGACACATTGTCCATTGGTCAAAAAGTTAATTTTTTAATTTTTGGCGTGACAGAACACAATGTAGGTCTATCTTTTATCCTGATCTTTGTCCATGTGAAGTGACATTGCCCTGGTTTAATGAATTTGATTAAGTTTAATATTTAGAGTCTGTATTACTAAAATTATATAGTATAGTGACACTGAATTAGACAATGCATGTTATGATCATATACAAAGATCTAAATACATTTTTGGTTATATTGTAATAAACATTAACTAATTCAATAAATATTCCAGACACAGATCCTTCCCAATAAGTTGAATATTCTAAATTGTGTACAATTTCTTAGTGAGACTTGCAGTTTTGAGTGTGATGATGGGTGTTAAGAGTGCATGTGAAGTGCATTTCTTTCTGATTTGTTGTCCTTACGTCAAAGTACATGTCTAATAAAAAGAGCCGTGGTAATGTAACAAAGAATGTTTTGAAGGAGGTGGTGTCAATATTTTGGGGCAATGCTCTCCATTCTGTTTTAGTCCAGAAATTTCTCTGATGCTAGGTGAAGAATAAATGTTTTGAACTTATTGATCAATAGTTTTCTCTAGTCTTATCTTTTCTTTAGGCACATATATTCTTTGATGAAACTTCATGTTCTGTAATGACCTCAATTTTTGTTCGTCTATGAGAGGAAAAGCACAAGTTCTTCATCAATACAAAGAGAAAGTATTGTTTATGTAGACGAGTTCATGATGGAATCAGTGGTTCACTCTTGCCAGTTTGGTTGTAATAGCAGGAAGACACATACTAAACCATTAACAGATTGATTTATGCAGTTAACATAAAGTAATTCTCATGCAAAGTGAAATGTTACATTTGTGTTGTGGCTGGAGCTTAGTGGTAACTGGGAATTCTGTTGGTTTCTGAACAAAACTGATGCTGGTCTATGTTATCTCCTTTTTTTGTTTTTTGTTTTTGCTCCATTTTCTTCTGTCGCTCGTTCGGTGGGGTTGTTAATTCCAGTGGCTGGAAACTCACTCTCCGCACCACCAACACCACCCTAATTATCGTAGCTCCTCTTTTTTGGCTGCTGACGCCATCTACCAGAGAGTAAGACCTGCGCACGGTTGTTATATTTTGGTCTATCTTTTCCACCTGTCCTCTCAGTCTTTCTCTTTTGCTCACTAGATCATTCCCTTTTAAATCGGCTCTAGTCTGTAGCAGCGTAACTCATTTATAACTTCTGTTGGGCGGTACATTTTACTGATTACTGCTTTTGATCACATGTGGAACATCCTGGGTGCAGTTATAATTCTGTACACTGGTCATTGCAAGGATTTTTTGGGATTTCTTAGCTTGTCAATGCAAATGCTGAGATACTACATTAACACAAAGAATGATTACCTACATCCACACTTGTCTGTGTTCATCATTAATAGTCCTGTCATGTCCCAGTTGGTGCTATTTGATTTAAAAAGTGATCAAAGCACCATTAACCTTTGCTGTGCCATTTAAGTTACACTAAAGAAGGGCAATCACTCATATTCACAGTAGATGTTGCCCCCACACTGAAATATAATTCATTAAATTGTGATATGCTATCTGAAGTTGTGGTCTTCATTGCTGTAACACCATGCATTCTATTCTATGTTTATAACCTACCAGACTTTATAATATCATAATCCAGGTGACTGCAAGGTAAATACGTATTCACCTGTGTGAAAACCTCTTATCTCATTACATTCAGGTGCTCTCATGCAGGAAGGTTCTAAAATTCTGACAAGAAATGCACATGTTTTTATGATGCATTGCATTTTTGCAGTGTGGTGTATGTCTGACTGCTCCAAATGGCACATCTTTGATCCCCACAATAGCATTCCTGCTTCATATTTTGGAAGTGCCTGGTTTGCACTTTGGCCATGATACTGGGTCTCCTGACTGAGATTTGGTATTGCTTTTGTCACTACAACGAGTTGAATGTCGTGATAGTGCCATACACTAGACCATACTCTCCCTTTTGTAGATTATTGCCATATCACCAGTGACATTCTTGTCTTTCTCATTTGATGCAACACAACATAAGCAGGTTTTACAACAATAAACACTTAAATAAGGGTAAAGATAAACAAAATGCTGTGGTCCTTAGCCCTAAGCCTTACCAGTTCATAATTAATGTTGTCATCACCATATCCAGCATCCTTTCAGCAGAAGAGCTAAATGGTAAAGAGTAAATGGGTCACGCTGGTCTGTGTTTAGTGCCGACCACTGCACATAACTGTATTCTGTTCTAGAGCATGGAGGTTTCACCAGTCTTGCTATCTGTCTGCACTTGAAGACTGTTAGTTTGTTATCTTCTAGTCAACCTGTAATGTGTTCTTGCATGGTCTCTCCTCTGCTGGCAGTTACAGAAATCAGTCATGTCTTTATTAGATTCCTCCTTCGTACCTTGTACATAGATTGAGAATGACTACAGGTTAACCCATCAGTGCACAGGGACATGCCTATGCACCATGTTTAATATCTTACGTTTAGTGGTGGAACTTGTTTTTTGTGTCCACCCACAGGTGTGCTCCTTTGTGTCTGATTCACAGTTGGAGAGTAAATGGTAGTTTAACGATGTATCAAATGTCAGCTGAAGTGTAACAGTTGAAACATTGTAGTTTCCTTGATTAGCTGATGCTGAATGTTAGATATTGGTTGAGAATCGTTTGACACTGAAGGATTAAATGCTCTTGGTTTTCATTATTTTCTTGTGGCCTGAAACTTTTAAGATTTCAAATGCACCCTTGTTTTTTGCGCATTTTACCAAATTGGACATACACACTATGCCACTATTCTTATACTTTATCGTGATTTGTGCCTTTGAAGTTAATGGGTGAGGAATAACTTTGATATACTTGTAATAAAACTGTTTTGCGTAACAAACATGTTCTTCTTTTCCTTTAAGTCAAGTTCATTTCATACTGGATGCTTTCCATAAGTGGTCTCTTGATTCATATCATTGTTCTCACTGCAGCGTTGCAATTTGTATGTTAGTTTGTATTTTAGATATCCAAGGATTTAGTTGTTCCAATTATGCATTCAGATTGGCCTTTTATGCATGTTGCATGTATCTGTACTGAAGTCATAGTTAGAACAACAGAAGGCTTAGCAAAACTGCAGCTAGAGAATGAATTGTCCATGGTGTCAGTACAAATACCAAGTTGTACACATGACACATCTGTATACCTATTCAACATGACATTGTCTGACAATGAAATCTGAACTTTGAATTCGTTATGTTGTTTGTAGTTATGTATGCTCAGTTGAGAAGTAACACAGTGAGCAAAACTTGAATAAAAAATAAACTAAACTGCCCTCCAACCAAGTGACAGTGGGATTGATGTAATTAATTTGTCAGTAATTAGAAAAATAAACATGTAGAGCACTTCAGACATAACTGCTGTGCTGTAGAATGGGCTGGCGTTGTGGTTAATATGGCTCCGTTGTGGTAGCATAATGAAACAGTAGTGGCAACAGTGCAAAAATAGACAAAGAGTTTTGAAGATGAAATTTCTAAACTGTGCAACAGGACATATCGTTCCAGACCATACAAGAAATAAGAAAATTTGTAAGAACTCAAAACAGAATCTGTAGAAAGAAAACTCCATGCATGAAAGGTAATTAATTTCAGTCACTCCATGACATAAATTCTGAGGGGCTCTAATAATGGACATTAACCTCAGAATTCTTTGGTTTCAGGACTTTGTCCATCCAGTGTTTTGTATTCCAAAGGGAACATAGCATTGTAGAAATTGGGTCTTTTGCTGTCCTCAGGTTTGTTGATTGGGAAAAGCTCTTTACGTTGGATTCAGTGGAGTAGTTGCCGCTCTGCACTGTTATATTTCTGAAATGTTGTGTTCTTTGTGGAATATCAGATGATGGACACAGTCAAGAAACTAAGCAGTCGTCCCAAAGTTCCATAACTACACACAGTAAGCGTTTTTTCTGATAAAGAAAGTGCCAGGGATGAAGGAACGAAATTCTGTGTTACTAGTATAGTAGATGTGTGAACATAATGCATTCTTTTTGGAATTAATTATCCATATCACTCCCTGAAATGAAATTATTCAAACACGTATTTGCTGCCACTCTCATATGAGCCTTGCGAATTTTTATCAACACTTCATGAGTGCAAATATGTCAATATATAACTGCCGTATTACTCTGTGCAGTAAGAACCATGTGATAGAGACAGCACTGGAAGATGGTCTGTCATGTGTGAATTTTGACATCCCTTTCCCAGCATGTCCAATAGATGTGGCCCTGTTTTCTAGGCGTGAGAGTGGTGTGATTCCTTATTCACAAGTGAAGATTACTTGCTAAGTTTATGTGCAAGATTATTATTATTATTATTATTATTATTATTATTATTATTCATTATGAACAAAAACAGAACAAAAAAATGAATGCTTTTAAGGATGTTTATGACACATATATTTAGTTATTTGTATAAACAAGAATAATGAATATTCCTGTGATATCCAGTGGTGTTCTTTGAGCCATATTTCCTTCTTCATTAAAGTTTATTGAAATTTACTTTTT
The DNA here is from genome assembly GCA_013340265.1 of Coptotermes formosanus. Taxonomy (NCBI): domain Eukaryota; kingdom Metazoa; phylum Arthropoda; class Insecta; order Blattodea; family Rhinotermitidae; genus Coptotermes; species Coptotermes formosanus. The sequence goes on from BLKM01002298.1 coordinate 1,659,718, forward strand.
GTACTGTATATTTGTAACTTTGTTGTTAATTTACAACACCACTCTGTAGTTTTGGGATAGTATTAAAGGCAGTTTTGTTAAAATGAAATAAGTATTGATAAATATATCATAGTGTGGAGCTCAAATGGAATGACAAATGACTGCCTGTAGCATCATAACATTATGTCTGGATTTTGTAGGGAAGAGTCGCCTTAAAGAAGTTTTTAGGTTTTCGCAGTGGTGTAATCAAGGATTCTGGTTTTCTGGGATGTGACACAGTGTTACTAGATAAGCAGTTCCCTGCATTTTGAAGGAAAAGCAGGTACCATTGACCCAGTGACACATCATCACATTCCAGAAGAGTGTACTCCACTTTAAATGATTTTAGATCAAATATTAGTTTCCAAATGGAGTCCAAGTATTCAAATTTTGTGTTATGGCAGTACAATGGCCATTGAACTTAGACTGATGAAAGTACAGTTGTTGGTCTTGTGAGCAGGTGGGACAAGTGCTACAGTATTCATTCGCTACTGCATAGACAAGCTGGTTGACACTACATGCCAGTGGAGTCCTGACAGGCAGATGGTCTTAAAAATGCCAAGAATACTGTATTATCATTACTGTAGTTGTTATTTTCTGATAGAGTATTCCCAACAGCCACCCATTAACTGCTTCTGCTTCTTGTCTCTGTGTTCGGCTTGTCTCTTTCAGCTCTTTTTAGCTCTGTCTTTGGTTTGTTATGCAGCATGTGTTCTGAGATAAATACAAGTACCTTTATTTAGTTTTATATGTTTAAAATTTTTATGTATTTTCAGTATATAAATTTTTTATTACAAGTTGGTCGCACCAGAGTTTTAAAACACATGAAAAGAAGATTAAGCTTTAATGAAATCTTAAAATAAACTGAAGTTTAAATAGTTATTTAAAATTCTAGGACAGAGGGAGTGACATAAATATATTTAAAAATGTCAGTCAAGTAAAATACCAAATTTGCTGTAAGTATCTGCCAAAATATATAGAAATAAGGATGTACTTGAACACCTTGTATGTGAACACATATTACATACCCTTTGTGTGCTGTATGCACAGTATACTTTATATTAACGCGACAAAACAGTACAACCTGTAGAATAAAATTAGAGAATGATAATTTAGGGCAAAACTTACAGGATTGGATAAGAAGTGGTCATGAAGATTCTCTCCTGCCACTTGGCTGGATGGACTGAGGCAAAACACAAAAAACTTAAGTCAGCAGAATAGCAGCCTGCAGGACTTAAATGGTTTATGAATAGACACAAAGTGACATTCCCTCTGTCACTCACAGATGCATAGTACTTCAGTAGTTTTGTAGCAAGCTGGACACATTTTAAGGTGAATGTATTCTGATTACAGCAGACAAATGCAGAGCCGCAGACTACCCCATCAACACCATCAAACAAACCTTTTATGACATAGTAAGTTTTTTAAAATCAGATTTAAGTTTATGTTTCATTGCATTTATCCATTTTGTGCCCTGACTCTGTAACAAGTAGCTCAGTGTATGCCTGATGATTAACTTCTGTGTGGTCTTTTTCCAAATAATCATGTATGAGTGTCACACATAATTCTGTATGTTTCAAGTCTTTGACATCGTTTTTTGGCCATGTTCCATCTTTTTCTCTCCTAGTAAGTTCTGAATTACCACTGCCCAGGTTTTCTGGGACACTTTCTGCATCTTCCTTGTTTGTGTGGTCTGCCACAACATATATTTCAGTTTCCTTCGTATGTATGTGGCCAGTCTCATCTGTGAATTTTCTGTCATTATGTTAATGACTTAACATATTTATTATTTGTTCCCTAATGGTACTATTTCTGGTGTCATCTGAAATGGATGTCTGAAATTGTGGGACGTTTCAGTCACAGAGTGATATGTTTCTGCAATTGTAAATTAATCTTCGCTCTATTTTTGGCGGTAGGGAAAGTGGACAAAGTGGTATCTAAAGTGAATATTAACAAAAATCCGCTGAATTTATTCCACTTGTAATTTTGTTAGGAAATTTTATTGCATGTTATTTGATTTTTTTATTTACAAAGTTCAGTAAATTTAATAGCAATCATGGATTTGACTTGTTTGTTTAAAGTATGAGATTTAATCGTATGTTATTTTGGTTTTTCCAATTTTTGTATGCACAGTCTGTCTTAGTCCCAGAATTCTTGATCATGGTAGGGATCTTCCTTCATATTCCTCCTGTAACAACTGTGTGTCTGTCTTTTATATATTGTGTTTGGTGTCTAGTGAGTTAGTTGTCCCATTTTGTTTGTGTATCCCTGCAACTTGACTTTGCCTTTTATCCACTGAAAAGTGTTTTCCTTTATATATATATATATATTTATTTATTTATTCTGTATTACATTTGGGCTGTAGTTAATCTTATATCTTTCTTACAAAAATTAATTTATACTGATTTTAGTTGTGCATTTATTTGAAGACCATTTTATAAGGGTTCAGTTGAAGATTTATGATGTTCTTTATTGTGCTAATATTTTAAGATTTTGATTCAGATATTCTGTGTGCTGTCAAAAGTAGCGGTCTGTGATTCCATATATTAATATATTTGATGTGACAGCACTAAATTGGATTGTCAACACAATTTATTGTGTGGTATGTATTTCAGTGCTCTGAAGGAATCTGGCTATGAGAGTGATTCAACACTAGTGTTCAAACGTCGTGATGAGAACCTACAGAACCAGTTGAGTCCTGCAGAACAGAAACTAGCATATAAAACCATCCAGAAGGGTGGTGAGGTACCACTTCATGGTTTACGCAAACCTGCGCCTGAGAGACCTAAAGGTGAGTCTTACATACTAGTGCTTTGTGTGAAATAATTACTCAGATTGTAGGCCATTGTAATGTATACACCAGCAAAACGTTATGTGTGAGAAAATAACATCTATTGCTATGTAAAATTAAATGAAATAAGTGGCAGTTTTATTTTTAATAACATGTTTGAGAACAGCTGAACTTCGTATCTTGGAGTTACATGAAGGGAATTATGCTTTAAAAAACATGATACTTCCATGATGACTGAACTTAATGTGAAGTCTTCTGAGGCAATCAGCGAGCCAATATGAAATAAATTTTTAGTGTTTTGAAGACTGTATATACCTTCTTCAAGAAGCACTGATAAGATGTGAGAGACACCTGCCTGTTTATATACATGATATTTAGTTATTTTTATTAATTTTGAATAATGACATTTTGGTGCAAGGAAATTATTGTAATTCTTAGGAGGAAATATGGAAAGAAAAGGGAAGTTTCAGTAACTGATTCTGATATTGGTTATTCTTAATTTTGGATAATGGCAGAGTTGATTTGTTATTGATAAAATGGAATTCAGGGCTGTATTTTGAAAAGTGGTCCTGCTACGTTCACATTCAGCCTGCATAGGTTTAAACACTAGCAAAAACCAGTGGTGTCATTCTACCATTCATTGTTGTATGGGTTTGTTCTATTTGTATTTTAGTGTTGGCACTATTACTGTAAAACACATTTAATATTATGTTGTTGCCCATTTTCTGGCACATGTCTGAATTCAGTAATGTATTCAGGTAACACAACTTTAAACAAATTCAAGTGAAAGGAATGTTGCTACGTAACATGTATAGGAAATGCTCAACTGTTGTGGTACTTGGCATGTGTAGTGTTGGTGATGGAACTGTCTGCTTGCAATGTCTCTGCTTGTTTTGGTGTTGGATATATTACAGTGATTGAAGCAAATAGTACCAACTGCATGCCTGCTGCTGGGGAAACATGTCAGAATTTTAATGGCCTGCACAATTCCTAAATAAACTCATCATTTAGATTGCATCTTTCAAATGATTTGCTGGTAAGGAAGATGACTGACATCCTGGCAAATTATGATGGGTTCATGGATTGTATCTATACTGTATCTGGTGCACAGGTTATTTAATGTGGAAGGGTGATTATGTGGGGTGAACTGGAGATTACTGGGACTAAAGTAATTGTAGCTGTCTGTATCTTTCAGTTAGTGTACTGTGTGTGTGTCTGGACATACTGATGAACAACATGGAAAGCCTCAGGCACATGCCCTAACTGAGACTTGAACTGTGTATCTCCTGAACAGAAGTGAAGCATATTTTCACTTGAGTTAAAGCACCTAGTCATATGAAAACGTGAGTGTAGCCTTTGGGGGTGTCTTATTGGAAACAAATGTGATGGACCCCCCCCCCCCCCTCCGGTAAACAACAGACGTCCTCTTAAGATAATGGGGCCCTGTTTTTACCCTAAAACCATTGGCTTTCAGAAATAATATTGAATGATGTGAGACACTGATACTATATGTAGTTACTGTCAAAACTGGTATCTAAAAATTTTGTATGCATATGTAAAAGGTGAGGAGTGATACATTATTGACAGTGTTTTGTATTAAAAAGCATAGAAATTCATGCTGCTACCCCAGGATGGTTCTTTAAGACGATGGGAAAGGATGAAATCAATTAACTTTCATTTGAACTTTACCAAAATTATAAATATTGGGATAACCAGCTTTATATATGTGAGTGTGTAGGCTACAGTTCATCAACACTTATATAATGTTTCTTTTGGGTGTGAAGACAGAAAAATAAGTCTAAAGATGACATGCATACTAAACGTCATTCGTTATCTTGTTTTCAATTAATACACACAATCTGGAGCACTGGTTAGGTAAATCCCGTACAAAACAGATTAGATTTCGTACTTTTTTTTTGTAATGATGGAAATGTTGTCTTTTTTAAATTAAAATGAGATGATGGAAGATGTGAAATTTTTGTGTCATGTGAATGAAACATCTAGTGGAAATTTTTCATTCTCTTGTTTCTGTAAAAGTAAAATTTTTTAATCTGGCTGTGCTTATGTGATTGGATAAAAATAAAATTTTTTAATCTGGCTGTGCTTCTGTGATTGGATTAAAAAATGAGTAGGAAATCTGCTCCATTGAGCTTGTTGTGGGTGGAAGTCTGTACTACAGTTTTTTTACTAGGCCTATGTACATTGTTGATGTAAACAACAGTGAAATCAAGGTAAAAGGAATTGGATGTAAATAAGTCATGTAAAAAAACAGTGTACTCTTTCCTAAGCTCTTTGAAGATGCTGATTCAACAAGCACTGAAATTGTGTAAGAAGGTTTAAGCTTACAGTTTTCAGTTGAAGTAGGTTAAAAGAGTCATGATATTTAATGTTAAGATTGTGTATATGTAAACATTACACAAGTTCCACAGATGACATGATAACTAAGTTTGTAGAATTTTGGTAGTAGGTTTTTTGTGAGTTTGGAGGAAATGATTTTGTTTGGCTTCTCATGTGTGATTGGGCAGAAGTGGTTGTATAGTAGCAGGCAATCTAGAAGAGAATATATCTGACGTACCTATCAGGTGTCAGCACATCAACCTGTGGAGCACATATTGTTTCATGTGTTTCTCTTTAATGGAACACTTCGTATTCTTAGCCATTGCTTCTTTCCCCAACTGATTAGAGCTTTCTGTTTATGCCATTGTCTTGCAGCATGCTTGTACAAGATTTTCACGAAAATGTGTGGTGAAAGGGTTGGATTGAAGTCTGTGTCTTAATGATGAATTACTTCACATATCTGAAGATTTCATGTGTTATCAGTTATCTGCCTCTTTCTGTCCTTTGGTAATATAGTGGGAAAGTCTTAAAAGCATCTTCTAGATGCAAATCAACTCCATACTCTTAACATTATTTTTACCTGATACATTGTACTAAATTTTGGTCATGAACATGAAGTTATATCTTACCACATTATAGATATCCCATGTAATAGTACTTGGTTATCTTTCTCCTTGAGCCCTAGAGTCCGGTATTAATTAATTAATTACTGTCAGTTTAGCGTTCCCATGTCATTATGTCATCTAACACTGTGCTCTTATTCACTTATATTCTCTATCTTCATCATATAATTCCTAGGTGTGATAGGACAGTCCCCAGGGAATCTGATTTTGTCCTGAAGCTATAAAGCCTGTCATTGATATCCGAGTTTCCTCTGAAAATATTTTCCTGTTAGGGTGAAAATGACTTTGGATTTCAGAATGGTATATTTTCACCATAATGCATAGAGTTATTTAGGGGTTTGTGGTCAGTTGCTTGTTAAGTTGTTTCAGTCTTTTGTCATGTCATATTCCAATGAACTGAAACCAAATTTAAAATTATGTGAAGTGGAAACTAAAAAGGTTTTGAGGATTATGTTTTCTCTGTGTAATAATTGATTTGAGAACATGAAAATTTATCCCAGAGTCCCAACCATTGTAAATCTTTGATGTTTGAACTGGTGTCAGGAAAGATGTTGAGAGGGTGAAAGGCAGGAGTCTTGTAGCCATAATATTCAGAGTTCATCACCAAGTCACATTTTATAATTTGTGTTCTATGTGATGCCATTTGGTTGGAAATGGTACACAAGGGGCAATACATTCATTGTATGTTGGGCTTACATAGCCATTGCTGTGTCAGCTGATCCTAATGCTCTATAACTAGGCAATTCTTCCTTGCTACTGTCTTACAAGCAGTTATGTAAACGTCGTTTGTCCACTGCACCAGCTTCAGTTTCCTAATTCTTATAGTATCAAGATATTGAGCACAACTTCAGCATCAGCACCAGGTAGCTATCAGTTCACTTCTGCAACATAGTGCACAAATGATCAGAATGGTTTATCCATTTGCATAAATATGATATTATGTCTCTCTCCCATCCTTTATCTGCAGACATTTCTGAAATTGAATACTTTCCCATCTCTCCGCATCTTACAAGAATTCGTGTCCACAAGCAGAATGTCACCCCCCTGCGAGAGATTGTGTGTTACCCTGTAACCACAACCTACACAAATGTCCCTCCTCTGTTCTCCTCATACAAACGTACAGCTCCATCCTTTTTTCAGGTGACTCCTGGGAAGGCAGCTTCCAAATCTCCACCACCTTCCCCTCCAAAGAGGCAATCCTCACACCACTGTACCGCTCTCCGTCTTTGGTCAAAGATGAGGCTACCCTGTCAACCTCATACAGGTCCCGTTCGTTCCAGACATGAGTCATGCTTCAGAGATACCAATGTAAATTTCTTGAGGGACCGTTTAAGTCAGAAATTGGGAATAAGCAGTAGCATTGCTGGTATGCATGATCGTCCAGTCAGACTTACAAGGGCTACTTCCTCAAGTCCATTAGGAGCCAGAGGTAGTTTAACTGCTGTACATCGGAGCAGGTCGGCCCCAGAGAGTGTTACTAGCAACAGGAAAACAGAAGTCCCTTCATCCAAACTACAGAGTAGGAAAGCACAGCACGAAGCCACTGGCAGATTGAGTAGGTCTCCTGATTTGATAGCACCAATGGAGGTTCGTAAGATTGTACAGAAGCAGAAAGAAAAAGACATTAGAGAGAGACTGGGTTCAAGGTCTCTGCCTCCAGGGACTGTGGTACGGAGTTCAACATTGCTGTACTCTTCTGCACGAAATTCTGGTCTGCAATGCCATCCTGAGGATAAATCTCTTCATGTGACAGTAGCAGTTTCTGCGAAAGGTCGAGAGTTACTCCAGCCTAAAACAGTAATAAGCACTGCATCCACAACGTCCACTGTCACAACAACAACAACAACAACAACAACAACAACCAGCAGCAAGTCACCATCTCTTTCACTGTCACAAACTCTAGCTACTCATAAAGGAAACATATCAAGACAGCCAGTGAAATCTGTTTCTGCATGTCAGTCTTCTCCCTCACCTCCCACATCAGTGTTGAAGACAAAATATGCTGTTTATCCAAATGCATCAGCTAGCACTCCTACAAAGGGAAACAGTAGAAGTGCAAGTAAGGAATGCATGGGTGCTGTGTCACATAGAGCACTTGGGTCTTTGGGGGCTGCCACACCGTCACTGATAGAGCTAGCAATGGATGAAGGTAATAGAAGAGTAAGGAAAAGTATTGCAGCAGATGTGAAGAAGCGAACCAAAGAAAGGTCACTTCTTTCAAGTGTGAAAACATCCTTGTCTGTGCCAAAATCAGCTGGTAAGCCTACAAGTTATAGTTCTGACAAGGGACTTGAAAAGGAACATAAAAACAATAATAAGAAAAAAGCGAAAAAAAGTAAGGTGGACAGTAATGGCGAGTCCAGAAGGGCCCACGTATCTAAAAGGAGTAATCCTGCTAAGTCATCACTTGGGAACAAAGCTGGAGTTCACAGCGAAGATAAACAAAAGACCAGTACAGAGAGGAAGCTGGTCTCAATGCCAAGAGCTGAAGCAGTGAGTCACCTGTCCACCGCACCTAATGCCAAAGAGCTACATGTACAGAGTGACACCTTGCTTGATGCTGTTCCTCAGCACAATATATGTCCTCTGAACACTGAATCTTTCTTTCAGCATCTTCTTTTAAGAGATACATCATTCCTAACACAGTCTGCAGCAAGCAGTCTCCGCAGGTCTTCGTCTGTTCTAGAGAAGGCTAGACAGCTTCATGACCAAGTCACAGGCCGAACACGTCATAGGGCCTCTTTCAAGACAGAATCCACACTTGGATTGCTGAACGTCTACCTTGCACATAAGAGGCCTGTCACAGATTCTAAGTTTCGAAGTCTGGATCGCGAGTTAAGTCTGTCATCAAGATCCCCAAGCCCATCATATCGTAGTGTGACGTTCCCTCTGCATTCACATGTGTCCTGCTTGAAAAGAGATGGCTCAAGACACGAAGCAGATGCGGGGATGTTTTACTCGTTGAGCCCATCGCGAAGTATAACTCCAGAGTGTGACAGAAGAGACGTGAGAGTTAGAAGTTGCAGCGAGCCTCCTTTGTTGTCAGCATCCACTGGCGCTGTATCAAGAAGTCGCTCTCCTCAAGTCGACACCCGACAGGAAACAGCAACAAATACTGAATCTTCAGCACCTTGCCAGTCTCTGCCTTCATCGCCGTCTCCAACTAGATCTGCTGCTTGCAGGCGAATTAGGGGAGCTCGATCGCAAATTGTAAAGACGGTAGAGAGTATAGCTGGATTAAGAAGGAAAGGTGTTAGAGCTAGAAGTGCTGGCGATGTTGATGACGCGAAGCAAGTTGGAAAGAGAGATTTGAAAACATCCACGCCATTGCGCGCGCACAGTACGAGTTCCGTGAATGTGTCACACATCACTGATCACAGTGAATATCAGTCATATGTCCTGGAACTGGTACATTCTACTAGGAAGTCGGAACGATTCCGGGAGCTTCACAAATTCTATTCGAGTCTAGAACGTCTCGGGCAATTGGAACGAGCAGCATCGACAGGCGATCTTCGTCCTCGTCTGAAGGGCGAGGAGGTTATCGATTACGATCGTTGGAAGCAGTTGAGAACAAAGGAAAAAGCAGAAAAGGAAATGAAGATGCTGTATGCTAAACTTAAAGAAGATCAAAAGGAGAAGAATTTGTTATTTCAGTCTAAAGACACGGAATCTCTGCGATGGAGAGGCGAACGGGATAGAGGCCTTCTTTGTAGAGATAAATCTGTGGATAATTTAAAGCAGCATTTCGATAAACTAAGTGTAGAGGAAACAGACCTGGAAGTTGCAAAAAGAAAGGATCTAGATGCCAAGAAAGACCTGTATAAACCTTTGTGGCGAGGTTCTTCAGTAATGAACCTTGCAAGCTGTCTTGCTGCTGTAACGAATTCTCGGAGGGGGCGACCTGTAACTGGGGACAGTAGGGTCCATAGCACGTCGAGGAGCCTAAGTAAACACTCGTCTGGAAAGTATGGAAAGGGAATTGGTAGTCGTCTGTGGAGTAGTCTTTCGATGGAGCAAGTGAATGCACTGAAAACTCAGCTGAGTGAAATATATAGTTCTCTGTCGAACATCAAGCGTAACAGGATGAGTAGACGGGAGGATTACGAGATATCCATACCACCAACTACAGCAAAAGCAAAAGCACCGATACCAATGGAGAATGACAAAGAGACTCTTCATGTGCGATGTAACTCTCTGCTGACTCGTGATGAGTTGTACTCGCCTCTTGTTCGACGCAGAGAGGCCAGGAGAACTGAGAGCATGAAGGCAGACTCCATCAGTTCTCTGACGTACTGGAAGAAGAATGGAAGCAAACCGAAATCTGAATCGCCCAAATCGTATGTCGATCATACAAAACCATTGTCAGAATCAGAGAAGAAACGTCTGTCAATGACCCTGAGTCAAGAAGTTTTGGACCGTGTCTCAAAGAAACAGAAAATGAGCTCAATGCCGATTGTGACAGCACGGGAAACGAGGGGTGCTATTGCGGTTGCAGTAGCTAAAGGTCGGGGGAAGGACCCTAGTCCAATCTGTAGCCCTGTTCTGTCAGAAACGATTTCACCAAGGACATGCTACTCGTTGGAAGTGTCAGAAGAAGATTCTTCCGAGCGTCATGCTTCCTCATCAAGGAAGAACGACTTCCTCCTCGTGCTGACCCCTTCGGATGGTTCACATAGTCGACATCGTGAAGTGCAAAAAGTTGTAGAGGAGTGGGCCAACGCAAAGCCCTCGACGAGCAAGACATTGGCCACTGGGATTGAAAGGAAAACAGAAAACGGAGTAGCTGCAAGATTAGTAACAACAACGTCTGCAAGTGAAACGGAAAGCGCCAGCTCTGATACATCAACAAGAACGGTGATCCATCGCACCGGCAGTAGAGAGGACGTACTACAAAAAGTAGAGTACTTTGAAAGAAAACAGACCACGGCTGCCAGCGATACAACTGATGATAAAACTAAAACAGGTGTAAGAGTTTGCCGAAGTGCTAGTGATATTATAACTCCACGCCACCCTGTTCTGAAACACAGTACTCGTGCTAAAAGTGCCCCAGGGGCCTTTCATCTTTCAAAAAACACAGTAGCTTCGTCGATGCCATCCTGTCCTGCGAAGCTCCGTCCGTCGCAGTCCTATGCTGATCTGAAGGAGTTATTTGGAGAACAGAGTCGTTTGCGATATGCAACAATGCCTTTGGTGGCCCAAAAAAGGGAGGAGCCTGCATCATCATTGAAGTCAGTACGGCGTGAATCGGGAAAGAGACCCGAAGATGGAAATGTTCAACGAAGTCATGAAGGCAGTGTCAGTCCCTCTAGAGCTTATTGTCATGGTAATAGCACTGACAGTTTGTTTCATCAACGGTCCAGGAGTGTCTCACCTGATCCAACGAAGTATTGGCGCGCGTATCTGCAAATGGTGAAGCAGGGGTATGTCAAAAGACTCTGCGACAAGTTTGAGAGCCTCGAAGACCTTTATTATTATTATTCGATTGGAGCCTGCAGAAAGCTAAAGAGTCAGTCAGTGCTGAAAAGACATAGCAGTGATCCAGAACTTGCTCGTGATTTGTTGGCAAGGCGAGGAACTGATCCTAACAGAGTGGTAGTGAGAGGGCAAGAGATTGGCGACGTTCGGTGGCTCAGGCGACGATACGAAACTTGCTGTAGGGGAAGAAGTCGCGGCCGAAAAACGAGGGCATTGTCTCCTGTATTGAGGACTCCATTCAGAGCCGAGGACCGGTACATGCCTCACATAAACGTGATAAGCAAGACGGCATCTTTGCAGCGTCGTTCGGCAACGTCTCCTCATCGACAAGCGATCGTTTCGGAAGACGAGGGTTTCAGGCACTTCCATACCGGCGAAGTTCGGAGAATTAGAGAAAAGTTTGAATCAGAGTTGTCTCTGATGGGTCAGATGTTCACCTCGACCCCCGATGTCCGAGAGCTGAGAGATATAGCCCCGTATTTGGGGTGCCACTGGGTGGCACATAAATTTCCTGACACCAAACCCAATAGCAGGTGCTTGTCTTCACCGGAACTCAGAACTTCCCCTCCACTATCCAGGCCGTCCTCCAGGGAGTCACGCCCCAGACCTGCATCATCATCCCCCGCACGATCTCGTAGGGAGCCCCTCTCCATATTGAAACCTCAGCACCCTCTACACCAGCGGCAGATACCTGCAGCTACAGTCGCAACGAGTGACGTACCACGGCGAGACGTGTTTGCTAATCAGGCATTTGATCCAAGCATTCATCGCCCGTTGTATCGCTACCAGCCCATCAATAATGCTTCCGGTACTGGTCAGCGGTACGCAGGTTCCAACTTGTGGTGTCGGCAGTCTTCTCCAAGGCCCACCGTCTCTTTCAAAGGTGCTAACGGCTTCAGTATGGTTTGGATCAAATAATTTTGTAAGTTAAGATGTAAGGATTTAATATGTGCTCACCATCACAGCTGAATTATTGCAAGAAACGAGTTGCAATCATTAGCATTTGGTAAGGAATTTGTCGCTGTACATAGCAATGTTCCATACAGAGTGTAAACCGCGTAGGTGTGGGTATATACAAACTGCTGTATTTCCTTATCCGATATAATGAAGAGTTTCGAAATTTCCAGATTTCCGGGGGGGGGGGGGGGGGCGGAGAGGGCGCTGTAACATGGTCAGTATAGCATCTAGGCTACTGGCTGGACAGCTCGGAGTTCAAATCCCGGTCGGAGGAGATTCATCTCAAAACTCGTCCAGACCATCTCTGAGGCCCACCTAGCCTCCACTTGAAAGGGTACCACGGTTCTTTTCTGGCGGTAAAGCGGCTGGTTCGTGACGTTCACCACTAACCTCCATCTAGCATCAAGGTTCAGACGAAGTGGAGCTATACCTCTACTCCCTCTATACACCCTCATGGAATGTACGGGAAAACTGTGCCTTTTTAAAACTAGGTTTCCGATTTTCTGCTTCATTCCATGGATGTTATATCTATTTTACACGCTGCACGGTCGTTCTTGCCAGGAGTTCGTCTTTTAGATTCTCCAACTGCGTATTAAGCTAATTGCTGACACAGGACAGTAGACCATTTGCGGAAAATGTATACCGTCTCGGACTGGGGTATAAATCCCCTGTCTCACTGCGCTGTCAGCCGGAGACGAGGTACAGTCCGCGCGGAAAGTGAGAGCTCTAGAATGACAAACCGCATGCGCAAAATCCTTTGTTCCATTTCGTACTGTAAGATCTTTTGCACAACAGCTTTACGCAGTACAACGAAGGTGAAAATGTGCATTGTGTTTGGCTTTGACTGTCTCTTAACATGTTAAACCTAAATTGGCTCCGGAGTAACTCGTTTGTGAGACAAATAGTGTAGGGACTGTCCCAGTCCTTTTTGAGAATTGATGTCGTCCATTTTGAAACGATGACGATACCACGACAGCACTGCGTGATTTACTGACGGTCTTGGTCGATCAGCACTGGAGTCGCACTGGGTGGATGGCTGTTTGATTGCATTTTTCTGTGTTTTCTTTTTATAGTAGAAGATTTTCAGTTGTGTGGGTGATAATACAGACAGTCCTAATTCCTGATTTAGAAATATTTTATACAGTTGCTGTGATGGATGTCGTCTGATACGGGCAGCCAAAGAAGTAAAGAAAAAAATTCAAGCTCAAAATGTAGGAAGTCGAGTGAATTTGGTAAAATCGTAGAGGTAAGAATTAGCGTAACTTGGGACGGCAAGTTTATCGGAAGAATCAGTGTGAATTGCCGTTTGCAGTCCCAATTATAAACCGCCTTTGTTTTAAAGGCCGGTATAGACCGTTTATTTGCGTTCTTTTATTTAAATATTTTGAAGCATCTTTTTATATATATTATATTCTTAGATCTGATCGGTATGAAAGACGCTTTTATATCAAATGGAGTTATAAAATAATGGCGAGATTGTTTGAGGTTCGCATAGCAGTGGTGAAGATTCAAGTCTCATGGGATGCTGAGACGTGTCGATTGGTAAATATTACCGACGTTTCGTAGGAGCGTAGTGCGTTAATCTTCAGGGTGGAACAGTCGAAGAGGAATAGTCTTCTCGCACTGCTTTATCCCGGTGCTGGAACCTATAGGCTTGTTCGGATCGTCGCTAACTGCCTGCGAGTCGATATATTGCAGCATTCCAGAAGTAACGGATCTGAATTAAAGGAAGTCTTGTAACGTGATGTTGAAGTTTGTAATAGTGTACTCCTGTTGACGGAGCACGCCAGACAACGGCATGTTGTTTTTCTCCTTCTGCTTCCTTCGGCAGAAATTAAATCTTCAGATATGCTAATTATTGCTAATTGGGATAGCGAGCAACGTTTCGTTTCGTTTCGTTTCGTTTCGTTTCGTAGTCTTTCCCTCTTCTGCCTACTTACAGTAGGTGTCGAGGTTGTTTATTTTCACTTAATCACACTCAGACACACACCGCGGTCGGAAGGACTCCTTTGAACGAGGGATCGGCCCGTCGCAGAGACCTCTACGTGACAACACAAACACTGTACAAGAGACAAACATCCATGCCCCCGGTGAGATTCGAACCCACGATCTCAGCAAGCGCTCGGCCGCAGACCCACGCTTTAGACCGCGCGGCCACTGGGATCGGCGTGAGCAAATTTCTTCTCGTTTTACCGTTATGACCGAACTTTCTGTCAGATTTTTGGCATTCCTGATTTGTGTCTAGGAGATGCCGGGTTTGGATCTCGGCCAGGGGACCGCCATCCACGGGCTTATCGCGGTTCCAGCAGCTCGTCCATGACAGTGCTCGGATAGTACCATAAAATGGGTCACGGTCGTTTCCTTTCACAGCGTTTGTAATTAACAATTTTATCCAGGCCTTCCTGGCAGTGTAACCTGTGTAACTGATATTTTCATCACATAAACAAAGAATAAATCAGCTGGCCTGTTAATGAATATTACCCCTTTAAAGACGAAGCGTATCTGTTTTATGTAAGGACTCAGTGCGTACCGCGCTGTAAACATTCCGCTTCGGTTATAAAAACCTGTCTCTTAATGTGTTATAAGGCAAAAGTTGCCGTTTGTTCTGAGATCCGTACAAAACACATAAACGCAATGTGGGCACCACGTAGAATTTTTTCATGTTAAATCTGGTCGTATGTAAAGCTACCGCTAGGCTTTAAAAGGTTAATGAAGCGTAACATTCAGATATTGTATGAATACATTTCAAATGTTTTCTTTTCATGTGCTTTACACATTGTGGGTACCGTCTTGCAGTTGAAGCAAGGCAATGTTTGGACTCAGGAACTCTTCTTACTGCTAGGAACACAGACGGTGGATTACTCCTTGCAGGTTATGTTTCATATTTCCAGAGGCCTTAATGAATTCATTTTGACATGTTTCCCTGCCAGTGTACTTAATACTGTGGGTTGTGTAAGACATATTTGCAATACAAAATTTCGACACACTGACTTTCACATGTTTCCCTTGCGAGATTTCAAGGTTGTGTTTGACATGTTTTTATACCAGGTGTCAACATTACTTTCTGTTAGAGATTTGCCTGTGCCGTCTTATATCCAGGGTCAGTTGGTTCTGTATCTACTTGCTGTGTGTGTACTGTGTGTATATATTCACTTTGGGGAGGGGTGCATTTTTCTTTGCCATGTGAACTAAGCGCATGTTATTGTGAATTGTTTTAACCTTAGTGATGGTAGTTCGGAGTCTAGCGTTGCATCAATCATAATCGTGTCCTCTGCTAGTTGGATGTCGCAAGCATCTTTTAGTTAATTATTGCATTCGTCTGTTTCTGTTTTTGTTGTTCCGATATACTGTTTTTTTTTGTTTTTAAAATACTATGTGAATTCCCGTATGGGTTAGCAGCTTTATGTATTTAAATATGTTCCGGAGTATTCCCAATTAACAGTCGCATTAATACAGTGTTTTAAAGATTTAAAAATTCTCCATTTTTGTCACGGCGGGATCGACACCTTTCAATCCGCATAAAGTGCTATACAGCTAGAGAGATGTGGGCGTCCTGTATTTGAATTTAAATAAATGTTCATATTCTTGAAGAGAGGCACAAATAATTTTTATTAAATGGAATATACCAGGCCTTCATCACGGTTCGAATGCTATATTCAGTTTGTCTCCTCTACCGGTCACCACCGCCATCAACACCACCGCCGCCGCCGCCGCTGCCACCGCTACCACCGCCGCCGCCACCACCACCGCTGCCACCACCACCACCACCACCACCACCACCACCACCACCTCCTCCTCCTCCTCCTCCTCCTCCTCCTCCTCCTCCTCCTCCTATTCTCGTGTCTTCTTCGTCTTCGCCATCACCCTATTATGGGGCCAAGTTGTAATCCCACTCCCAAGGTGCGGCCATAAACAAATATGGTTACCTAAGTTCATCTTCGCCAGTCGATCAAAGGATAAGATGGTAAAAGAATAGCTGGGACGCACACGCCGCGACAATGACAATGACGACAACGCGGGATATTAATATAATGGTGTCTAGCAAAGCGACCCCGATTCCATGTCAGTGCTCTTGATGGCTGTAGTGGCTAAATTGGCACCGAGGCAGACTTTTCACAAAGTCCCTCGGTTTTTATTGCTGTTGATCAACAAGAACACCGTCCAACACGGCTGTATTGTTTACAGTCGGCTACATTTTTCGTCCCAAAAGTGCCATAACCAGGGTTCATATAAAAATATTCAAGGAGATAAATGGGGATTTATTACATTCTCATCCTTTATTGTGAGATCTCACGTTTACGTGTATCGCTGACAGTTGCCAGTTTTATTAAAACTATTGTTATTATCGCAGCTTAGGCCTGTGTAATCCCAGCTTCCTGCGTGTAGCTGACAGAACAATCAACTTGTGTAGTCTACGCGTTGGAGAGTTTAGACTATGCAGGCTACAACTGCAGTTTGCGTGTTATTTTTCAAACTGTGATCTTCAAATAAACTTAAAGTGACGTGTATAAAACTTAAATGCGTCCCTTATATATAATTGATAGCAACTAACTAACTAACTAACTAACTAACTAACTAACTAACTAACTAACTAACTAACTAACTAACTAACTAACTACGTGGAACAGAGGCCTTCTTGAGAAGCTGACAGTTTCTCAGCTAGTCAAGAAATCCCCCGCATTTTATAGAGCCCGGAGGTTCATTACCGCATTCACAAGAGCCCGCCACCTGTTCCTATCCTAAGTCAGCTCAATCCAGTCCATGCCCCCATCCCACTTCTTGAACATCCATTTTAATATTATCCTCCCATCTACGCCTGGGTCTCCCAAGTGGTTGCCTTCCCTCAGGTCCCCCCACCAAAATCCTGTATGCACCTCTCTTTTCACCCATACATGCTACATGCCCAGCCCATCTCATTCTCGATTTGATTACCCGGATAATATTTGGTGATAAGTACAGGTCATTAAGTTTCTCGTTATGTAGTCTTCTCCACTCCCCTGTCGCCTCGTCCGTCTTAAGCCCAAATATCCTCCTCAGTAATTGTTAGCCACAGTTTATTTAATTCTTGGACCCATGTAGCGGTGCAAGCATGGCATAATATTCTACAAAGAATGTTTTATCCATTTTTTCCGAAGCCAGTTCCAGAGCTCTTCAGAGACTCTTTGTTCCCCAGGCTTGTTAACATACGTGAAGCTGTTTTTTTATTTTGGAAGTTCTTGGCAGCACTTTGTACGCAATAGTAACTCAGTGTTTACTTGTTCTTGGTTGGTTGTTCCTCTGTTTCTTTGCCGCGTGCCGCGATGGTGAATGGAAACCAAGGCCATCTGAAGCAGTTGGGGGCCTTCAGATTATTTTGGGTGGTCACGGTGATCGCGTATAACATTTTGGTACAAGTACAGCCGTAATTTCAAGGCCTGAGGCGTGACACGGTGATATCGAGGCAAGTAAACACATGGTCTTGCGCTTGTGATGTTAGGCACTTCGGTTGGGTTGGCAGATTATTTTACAGCTCTGTATCTGCTGCAGAGTGTGTATAACGTCTGACAAAGAGATAACGTTATTGTCATGTAATGTGAGCTGTAAATGACTGTTCTGGAGCAATCTTGGATTATTTGAGCCTAATGGCAGGGCTGTGTTCTGGATTCTTCTGAGTAATGAGTAAATTTTGCTTCTTACCTCCAAAAAAATACATCACATTTAATTTTAACCCTTTAAAGACGAAGCGTATCTGTTTTATATAAGGACTCAGTGCGTACCGCGCTGTAAACACTCTTCACTTCGGTTATAAAAACCGGTCTCCTAATGTGTTATAAGGCAAAAGTTGCTGTTTGTTCTGAGATCCGTACAAAACACATAAACGCAATGTGGGCACCACGTAGAATTTTTTAATGTTAAACCTGGTGGTACGTAAAGTTACCGCTAGGCTTTAAAAGGTTAATTTTAAGACAATTCATCCCCATAGTGCCCCTGAGCAATTAGAATTACGATAAATCCTGTAAAAACACAACAGTTTGTTATTTTTACTACATGTTTCGGTCGAAACATGTAGTTGAACTCCAATTACATCACATTTATTGCGAAGGTAATTCGGCTGATGACGTCCAGGAAAATTATTCGTATGCTTGTTTATTCTGATAACCGACTAAAACAAACAGAATTCTGTCTGGACGAAATGTTGAGCTTTTTGTAACTTTAAAACAGATGGAGTATTTGATTAACATTTTAAAGCTTAGCGGTAACTTTACGTACCACCAAGTTTAACATTAAAAAATTCTACGTGGTGCCCACATTGCGTTTATGTGTTTTGTACGGATCTCAGAACAAACAGCAACTTTTGCCTTATAAAACATTAAGAGATTGGTTTTTATAACCGAAGTGGAGAGTGTTTACAGCGCGGTACCCACTGAGTCCTTATATAAAACAGATACGCTTCGCTTTTAAAGGGTTAATACTACCAATTAAAGGACTGTTATGGGTGAGAGGGGAATTCAGATGCGGTCCTCGTAAACGCTATAGACTCTTTATGGTCACATGGAAACAAATTTCATACGCTTAGTTGTAAATATGCATCGTATGTCGCTAGAAGAGGGAAAGAAGTGGGATATCTGAAAAAATTCAGTTCACTGGAATGCAAGTACTTGGTAACTCACACTAAAATATGTGATTCGGAATTTGCAATCCACTTAGTAATCCAGAAAGTGAGCTAATTAGTGGTTTTCTCATCGTCTTAGAAGAAGTACCGTCTCGCGGATGTCTCACCAGCACGCATAACTGAGCGGTAACTTGTCTGAATTTTAGCCAGCAAATACAGAAGTTAATCTTGGTGGGTTACGTCGTTTTGACTGGCGTACTCCCGTCTGTCCAGCTGAATATCACACTCGTTTCACATGTATTTTCTTTCTGTATTGCTTTTACGAATGTGTTCCGTGTTCTGTTTCGGTACAGAATCTTTTGTCTTCCAGGTTGCCATCCAAAAACACAAAGATTAGGGTATACAGAACTATAATTTTACCTGTTATTTTGTACGGGTGTGAAACTTGGTCTCTCACACTGAGGGAGGAACAAAGACTGAGGGTGTTCGAGAATAGGGTGCTGAGGAGGATATTTGGGCCTAAGAGGGACGAGGCGACAGGGGAGTGGAGAAGACTACATAACGAGGAACTTAATGACCTGTACTCATCACCAAATATTATTCGGGTAATCAAATCGAGAAGAATGAGATGGGCGGGGCATGTAACACGTATGGGGGAAAAGAGAGATGCAAAGAGGATTTTGGTGGGGATACCTGAGAGAAGGCGACCACTTGGGTGACCCAGACGTAGATGGGAGGATAATATTAAAATGGATCTTCAAGAAGTGGGTTGGGTGGGCATGGACTGGATGGAGCTGGCTCAGGTGAGGGACAGGTGGCGGGCTCTTGTGAATGCGGTAATGAACCTCCGGGTTCCATAAAATGCAGGGGATTTCTTGACTATCTAAGAAACTGTTAGCTTCTCAAGAAGGCCTCTGCTCCATGGAGTTAGTTGGTTGTTTGGTTGGTTGGTTGGTTGGTTAGTTAGTTAATTAGTTCGTTCATTCGTTCCATGTTCTGTAATAATGAAATGGACGTGGTCCGCTTCCCTTGGCCACCCATCCCCCTCTTACGTTAGTACGCAGCGGTCTGCAAACCGATGCTCGTGCAACATGGCTGCATCATTGGAGTAGTCTGTTTTACGACCTCCGTTTGGCTTAATTCTTTCCATTGATTTCAATTAGGATCCTGGATAGAGTAGCCATTATAGTGATTAGGCTGTGGAACGGACGATCCGGAGTTCGAATCCCGACAGGGATAAGACATTTCTCTTCTCCAAAACGCCCAAACCCGCTCTGGGGCCCGCCCAGCCTATTCAGTGGGTACCGGGGTATTTTGCCGGGGTTAAAGCGGCCAGGGCGTGAGGTAAACAAGTAACCTCCATATAGTGCTGGGATTAACCCTTTAAAGACGAAGCGTATCTGTTTTACATAAGGGCTCAGTGCGTACCGCGCTGTGAACACTCTCCACTTCGGTTATAAAAACCAATCTCTTAATGTTTTATAAGGCAAAAGTTACTGTTTGTTCTGAGATCCGTACAAAACACATAAACGCAATGTGGGAACCATGTAGAATTTTTTAGTGTTAAACCTGGTGGTATGTATAGTTACCGCTAGGCTTTAAAAGGTTAAGAATTAGTGGAGCTTACCTCTACTCCCCCTCTATGCCTTCATGTTGTGGATAGGGCCAACTCTATCTTTCACTGGTTTTAATTTGTGTTCATTTTAATTTTACTTAATATTTTGAAAGCATCTTCAGTAATTTATTGCTTTAGTTTATTTCCCGTAAGCTCACATTTGGCCTCCCTAGATCTTGTTTTCTATTACAATATAAAATCTGCGTGTATATTTATTACCTTACCAAACGTCGTGATAGGAAAGTGGCTAGGCATGAACTGGACGGCCGGGTTTGGATTCTCAGTAGCGACAGGGACTTTTGTCTAAAGGGTGCTGAGCCGCAGTCGGCCCAATCTATAATGACTGTTAGGCCATTTTTTACAGGCACAGAGGCGGCCGTAGCGTGGACCTCACTGCACACCTTTTTGTTATGCCGATCTTAAGAATCCGTTCTCCGTATATGCTTTTGTGGCACGAGAGACAACGTACATTTACACTGATCGCACGATTGTAACTGTGATTGTGCGTTTCATCTTCGTATTTCTTCAAGTATATTTCTGCTGTCCTAAATATTGAATTCTGTTCACTATTTTTTGTTATAATTCGTTAATTTCAGATGCGCCTGTCATTTCGCATCACCCTACCGGCCTAGTGAGGGTTTCAAGCTATAAATACGTTTTGCAGTTTTTATTTTTTAGGATTTGTAAATTAGATGCATTTGTCTAGTACCTGGAAAACTTGCTTCATTCTGGAGTCATTGTTTTGTGTTATCTAATCGTGTGCGGTGACCTATGATTCGTCGCTGGTTCCAGTGATTGCATTCGCTGACTCGGGCCAGTGATTGTGGGAAGTGAAATAACGAGCGACAATCTAACAGTAGCAGACATTCGACGAGGAATCTGGTAGGCTGTGTAGTGCCTGCAGTTGCATTTTGTCTAGCAGGATATGTGTTTTTGAAGCAGAATATAGGTCTTTTGCAGTGTTCCTCGATCAGGGTTTCGTAGAACGTCGTTACGGGCTTCACGAGAAATCGTGGAATGAACGAATGAATGAACATTTTGCAATAACCGCGATAAATTCCTAATATCCTTCGAAATATCGTGGGATTTTTTTTCCCGATAATTGGAAGTACACCCAACCCTTGTTTTACGACCTAGTTACTTTCGTGAAAAAGTGGACGTAAATCAAAAATATTTCCATCAGAAATAAGGGGTTAGCGTAGTAGAACGCGGCCAGCCAAATTAAACGGAAAAAGAAAACGACCAAATTAAGAAGTGGTGTAAATTGGCAAGAGGCGTTAAATCAAAAAGGGCGTAGAACAAACGGGCATAAAAGAAGGGATGAGTGTACTGGTACAGTTTGCTACCAGCTACCTCTCTGCTTTCTTTTCGTTTTCATTGCAAGGGGTATCTCGGGATATGAAAAATTATTTTAGGGGTTCCTCCATGGAAAACAGAGCTTGGGAAACGCTGGTCTGTTGTCGTAGGTTCACGTTTTGCGTATATTCGTTACAGGCCTGTATTTCTACTACAGTTTGTTAGAAAACCTGAAGGAGAAAGAGACTGTCTGGAAGACCTAGGTATAAATGTGACAGTTATACTAAACCTGTACTGAAGGAAATACGGGGCAGGATGTGGACGTAATTCTTCTCTCTTAGGATAGGAACCGGTGGGGGCTCTTTTAAACTCGGTGATGAACCTTCAGGTTCCATAAAATGCTGGTAATTTCATGACAGGTTGTATAACTGTTAACTTTTGAAGGCGACGTCAAATCCATGGAGTTGCATATGTGCAACTTTCGTGCACTGAAGGCTACAGACTGAGCTGCAAAAGAAGTTTAATAATGAATAACTCCGCTTTTACACTTTTCTCGTGGCATTATAGGTTATTTAACCTTTTAAAGCCTAGCGGTAACTTTACATACGACCAGGTTTAACATGAAAAAATTCTACGTGGTGCCCACATTGCGTTTATGTGTTTTGTACGGATCTCAGAACAAACAGCAACTTTTGCCTTATAAAACATTAAGAGACTGGTTTTTATAACCGAAGTGGAGAGTGTTTACAGCGCGGAGTCCTTATATAAAACAGATAAGCTTCGTCTTTGAAGGGTTAAATGGAAGGATTTACAAGACGGATATTCTGATGTCGAAATCTCTTGAACAAGAGCACTGGAGAAGTAGAAGGGACAGAAAATGACTGAATTGGTTCTTACGAAACCAATAATGTGAGTGTGGACTGAGTTACAGTGCCCGAGGGTCGAGACCAGCGACGAGTCTTTGCGTCTTCAGTTCGACTTTTAATTTCTTCTGATTCCGTGAACTGGTTAGTCCTTGGCTTCCTAGTTTCAACAGTTTTTCATTACCAAATCTGAAGATTCTTCACCGACATTACAGAATCATGCCATTGGATCCTCTGTTGAGATTTCTTAGTTCAATTCTCATCCCGTTTTTCCGACATTTTTCTTACCATTAACTCCCATCCACGTCTGGACCCTCGAACGGTATCTGTTCACGTAGTTTCGCGACCAAAATGTCGTATGCATTTATCGTTTATTACACACGTGTTTCATGTGCTGTATATCGCTGCGTCGGTAAGTAATGATAACGACACTATAAAGATAAGGTTTGCTCTGGTTATCAAACTTTAATGATGCGTTCTTTGGTAATAATTGTGTCTAGTCCTTTTGAAGCTCGTGTTATTCGCACCTGCGATGGGCGAACAGATAGGCTGTAACTTAATTTGGTATGAGTTAAGATAACGTTATCATGGTGCAGTGAAGTTGCGACAGAAAGGGGAGAATTCCATACTTTCTTGTATCATGTTCGTAAATGCTTTTCATTCAGTTCCTGTATGCTAAAAATCCGCTTTACATCTTTTTCTAAATTTGTTGTAGCCATTGTATGTGTGGTATTCGTTGTCACTTTTCCGCTGTATCTTTGTATCAACATTATTCCATTATTCCTGTAAAACCTAACATAAATCAAGTGCAGAAGCCCCACAATTAAAAAGTATCTGTGGACAACAAGAACTCGGTAAAGAATTTCAACTCAAAAAAGACGAACGCCGTTCCTGTACTTAGGCCTGTATAGGACAACATAAACATCGCTGACAATGGGCCCCTACCGTGGCTGAGATGTTTATTCGTCAACCCCTCTGCGCGGGGTTCCGGGTTCATTCCCAGGCCAATTTTTCTTGTGGGATGTGTGGTGAACAAATTGGCACTGGGACGGGGTTTTCTCCCAACAGCTTCGGTTTTCCCCCTGTCATTGTTATTCTAGCAGTTCATTCACTCATCACCGACGCTCTGTCATCTTAGCCAACTACGGCGTCGTTAAATAACGCACTTAGAAACGTCACTGACAAATACGCGAGTCCCGAGCTGCTTTCGAACCCATGTTCATCTTGTGTTCAGTATGACACAGTGTCCGTAATCCGAATAGTTACTTCACTCTGCGGAGCATCCTGTAACGCTTAAAGATGTGCGTCATTGTTATTGTATTGATATAGGCAAGGTCACATGTTCTAAGGTAACGGCAGTGATCCTTCCTGACCGCTCAGTTCGCGACTGGTCTCCGAGGTGTGTGGGTGATTATCAGCGTAGCGGAGTGCTAGACAGCCGTCAGTACGACTATGGAGAATGGTAGTGCATTTTCGTATTCAACGTCCCCCTCATCTTCATCTCCTCGAAGTGAAGATATTACACCTGTGATCTTCAGAAACGCTTCACCGATGAAGAACCACGTACAGAACAATATTAATCGTCACAGTACTGGATCTCTTATATATGGACCTCTGCCTTACAGTTAGTAAAATATTGTATTGTATTGAGAACGGGGCTAGACTGATGATGTGTTAGGAATGTGTCACCTTGTTACTGGGATCTCGGTTGATCCTAGTTCAAAGAGGAAAAAGGTGACTGGGAAGGGGTGTGTCGGGAGGAGTTTGTGACTTGTTTTGAGGTGCATTACGGATATTTTGTCGGTAAGGTCCGAAGTAACGTGTTTAACCTTTTAAAGCCTAGCGGTAACTTTACGTACCACCAGGTTTGACATTAAAAAATTCTACGTGGTGCCCACATTGCGTTTATGTGTTTTGTACGGATCTCAGAACAAACTGCAACTTTTGCCTTATAAAACATTAAGAGACTGGTTTTTATAACCGAGGTGGGGAGTGTTTACAGCGCGGTACGCACTGAGTTCTTATATAAAACACATACACTTGGTCCTTAAAGGTTTAATAGTACAAGTGACTGCTGGTGTTCGAACCAAGAGCCTTCAGTGTATTTACTCGTTACTGTGTAATCGAGCTATCTGTTGTGACGTATTAGGTATATGCCTCTTCACGCATGCCAGGCGCGTGGTGTGTTAAACCGTTAGTTTATTATACTTCACTCTTTTTCGTCGTATACTGCAAATACAGTCGAACCCGGTTATAACGACATTGGTTTATATGAAATCTCGCCTATAGAGTCAGATTTTCTGTGGTGCCAATAAATTCGTCACATCTAACCATAACAGTATACTCCTCGTTTATAACGATATGAAATATTCAGTCCCTTTCATGACGTTATAACCGAGTTCGAGTGTATTTAAAGGGGTATCAGGGACTGGTTGCCAGAGTAGGGACGGAACTGATGTGGTTTAGGGTAGGAACGGATTGCTTTATGTTGATGATTATGTTCGTATCTTATGTTTATCGTAAGGCAGTGTTTCATGCTGGTTGACTGGCACAAATCGATTCAGCGTTGTTAGCTCTTCGGTTTGTAATTTTAGTAAATCAATCTACTGCAGCCAATAAGCTGTGAACCATGAACGCAAGTCAACCTTGTGTCTAGTTGCGCAATACGTTTGGTCTGCCAATAAAGCAAGGCTGAGTTCAGCTGTGTGTAAATACCGTCTGCATATTTGGAACACTTTCGATTCCGCGTCATTGCTAATTTCTGAAATAAGGTTGTAATGAAAGTCTGGGTGTTAAAGTGTGTGAATTAGGGAAGATGGTACTAAGGGTGTGAGTTATAGTGTAGCGAATAAGAGAAGTGGCGCTAAACACCCGTCTTAACCTTTTAAAGCCTAGCGGTAACTTTACATACCACCAGGTTTAACATTAAATAATTCTACATGGTGCTCACATTGCGTTTATGTGTTTTGTACGGGTCTCAGAACAAACAGCAACTTTTGCCTTATAAAACATTAAGAGATTGGTTTTTATAACCGATGTGGAGAGTGTTTACAGCGCGGTACGCACTGAGTCCTTATATAAAACAGATACACTTCGCCTTTAAAGGGTTAATATTAGGCATATTAATTGGCGGCGAATTAATAAAGCTTCTGTATAGGGGTAAACATTTTTTTTCGGAACCCTAGGAGCCGCCTGAAAATTTAGCCACCAGAACGGTCACAGGAAACAAGTTCCATACTGAGGACCTACAAATATTAGGCACCACCGTACAAGTTTAGTCGCTACTGTGACCTTGCACCTTGGATTTGTGCACCCCTGTTGAAGTAGTAGCGCCAGAATAATTACCGAACTTCGTGGACTAATGGAGAGCACATCTGATTTGTTTTCGGGATTTTGCAGCTTCAAAATCTGGGGTCGGAGATGGCAATCCTGGTTGAGGATTGTTGTTTTCCTCTGTCCTTCCAAGCGAATTTCAGAGTAGTCTCTTAAATCCGGGATTGTCCCTTAAATTACAGAATAGACCCTTAAATTCCAGAATAGTCCCTTAAGTTTCGTAAATTAAGTCAAAATCATTTCCTCCTACGTTGTGTCCAGTTAATTATCTGCTGATCATCATATCACTCGATGCTATGTAATGTTTGCGATTAAAAGCGACGTTAGTAACGCAGTAATCAGTAAACATGGGTCACAGTCCTATCTCCGAGATGGTCAAGGCAGAATACAGCACATATTCCTGCTGTGCTGGAAGTGGGACTTTGTCTCTTAGTACGGGTCTGCAGTTCTGACAGAAATTTCTTTGCAAAATTTCAGGCTTCCCCGGCGGTGTAGTTGAGGCAGTGGCTGTTCTGGGATATTACGCGGCGTAGGTTGGTGGTTGGTTACCGACGTTACGGAACAACTTATCAGTCTTATCTTCAAAAGTCACACAGTCCAGGAAGATTACTTGATCTTTTAAGATGTGACCGATAGGGTTGTCCCGAAACGTCGGTATAACCAAGTACCAACGTACGCCGCATAGCATACTAGAAGAGTGAAGAGAATTGTTTGATTCTGTTCAGACCCTTTAGAAATGACAGCCTGATACTTAAATTGCTTACTGTTTTCTCCTGTTATATCAGTTTTAGTTCGTTATTGATTCCTTATAGCATTCGAGGATAAATACTTTCTTTAGTTGTTACGGCATCGTTTAATTATCAGTTACTGGCGTGTCAGTCTTGTTTTCTTTTCGTAGTCCTTCCGTCTCCTACCAGCTTGTTTGGAGTAGGTGTAGAGGTTTTTTATTTTCACTTGATCACACTCAAACACACCACAGTCGGTAGGACTCCTCTGGACGAGGGATCGGCCCGTCGCAAAGACCTCTACCTGACGACACAAACACTGTACAGGAGACGAACATCCATGCCCCCGGTGGGATTCGAACCCACGATCCCAGTGAGCCCTCGGCCGCAGACCTACGCCTTAGACGGCGCGGCCACTGGAATCGGCCAGTCTTGTTTTTCCGTAGTTCATGTCATATTGTTTGTCATAGTGTTTATTGAGTAGTCTTTAGACAGACAGACAGACAGACAGACAGACAGACAGACAGTGTGGGACGCCTTACAGGCAAGTAATGTTCGTCGCGTTTCTTTCCCTTTGTCGAATTTTGATACAGTTTTGTATGAAAGAGATATCAATGTGGCATTACCGGCTCGGTAGATCGGATAGTTCCCGATAGTGGAGGATCCAAATAAAGCTTGTCGCTTGTTAAAGAGGCCTCGCCATTGCTAATGTAGGAGTGCAGAAACCCACCACAGGACGCCATATACAGCCAATTCAGTCCTCATAACAGCCTCCCAGCTTATGTCTTTCAGATGCATTTTTACGCAGTTCTTTCATCTCCTTGTACGTCTTCCAAGTGATGATTTTCTGACAAGTTTCTCCACTTAAAGTCAGCATCTTATTTCTCGCTTAAAGACTACACTTCCGCCCCACCATAATCGAATTGATTTGGTTAGGCTAAATGTGCCAGATGAGCTGTAAACTTTCGTAATTGTGTAATAAAACTCAGTTCCTTATTGTATTTATGCTAAGTACAGATCAATTTGTTTGTGGCACTTAAAGATGAAGTTCTGAACAGCACGACGTCGAAAAATGAGGATTTCGGTCCTCTGGGATCTGAACCATTGCGGGGAGGGGGGGGGGGGCTTACCCTGAGGCTAGATATAATTTATGTTTGATTTTAAAACTTTTGTTATAAAAATCGTAAGTATAACAATATTTACAACAGCATTTGCATACATACGAATACATGTTCCGTCAGTCACTCGCCTAATTTAAATCGCAGCGTGTAATTTTTTGGCTTTTGAATTTCATCTAAGACATCCTAAGTTCTTTAATTTTATTTTTCAAAATGTTAATGTATTAACCGTTTAAAGACGAAGCGTATCTGTTTTATACAAGGACTTAGTGCGTACCGCGCTGTAAACACTCTACACTTCGGTTATAAAAACCAATCTCTTAATGTTTTATAAGGCAAAAGTTGCTGTTTGTTCTGAGATCCGTACAAAACACATAAACGCAATGTGGGCACCACGTAGAATTTTTTGATGTTAAACCTGGTCGTATGTAAAGTTACCGCTAGGCTTTAAAAGGTTAATTGTCAGCAGATATGAGTGGCTAATTTCGGTTGAAGGGCAAATCACGTAAAACGTTTAATATCAGTGTGTCTACAAAATCTGTGTTTCTAAATTTTCGATTTTGGGGGTTGCAGCCCGGCAGCCCCCTGCCCCCTTTGGTTGCACCCCTGGATGTGACGCTGCGTCGATATGTAGATGGTTTTCGATGTGTCGAAGTAATGCATCAGGAGTACCGTTTGAGCCAAAGGTAATGGCTGTTTGTTAGGTATATGTACAGTATATAATGTAACAACTGACATATATTTCTTCTGATAGATTTTGAAGAATTACATGCGGAACGTCACAGTTTAATAGTTAACACTGCCTTGTATATGGGATACTCCGTGCTTGAATCTCTTCCCGGAGCGTTCTAGGCTGTTTCCTGTCAACCTTTTATGATTTAATTTTTTCGTCGGGTAAATGATGGCACAGTGCTGCCATCTAAACAACGGCCACTTACACTTTCTTTGCAGTTTCGCCATAATCTTAACTGTTCGATGCTCTACATACTGCGCATTTGAAAGGTACTGGTTTTGTAGCAGAATTCTGTTTGAACGTTTTGAGAGTAGAACGCATGTTAACGTCCTTTACGGAGAGAGTTTCAGCTTATGTTTTTTGTCTGGCGAAGCCATCGTGCAGAACCTTGAAACAGCGGGCAACAACAAAAAAAATTGCAGGGCCTCGTCCCTCCATCTCGCGCCAAGCGTGACCTGTTTTAGACCTTGATTGCTGAAGCTCCGATTTTGGAACGAGTGTCTTGTGTCTTACTACATCGGACTGCTTATAAACGTGAGTCAGTTCTACGCCTCCCCCCCCCCCCGTGCGGGATGCAAAGTTGCAGCAAGTGGCTTCACCGAGAACTGAAGGTGTACAACGGTGGAAAATAAGCTGAATAAATTTTCCTAGGTTTGTCGTGTTAGGACCATTTTTTGTCCTTTGCCAAGTAATGGAGCACCGGTGGAATGAAATTGACAGGGGAAAACCGAGGGACTCGGGGAAAAACCTGTCCCAGTGCCACTTTGTCCACCACAAATCCCACATGGACTGACCTGGGATAGAACCCGGGCCTCCGCGGTGGGAGGCCGGCGGCTAACCGCCTGAGCCATGGCACGGCCTTTGTCGTGTTAGGACCAACTGTTCGCGACACTGATGTGTTCTTAAGAACCATGTATTCGGGGATGTAACGCCGTGTATTCTGGTAGAAACTTATCAGCGTTTCGGAGGTAATGGCTGTTCCCATTGTTAGGGTAAATATATGAAATTAGCAGCTGCCTCCGAAACGCTGGTAAATAGCTACCAGACTTCACGGCGTCACATCACTGAAGACGGTATTCTTCACAGTCACGGCTGGGATAAGCTGAAATCTCACCTTTTTTTGTTTTGGTTTTTAGTTTTGTTAGATGCCACTTCAGATCCACAAGTTACGTAGCTTAGATTGGCATCCAGTATATTGTTAGTGGATGGGCCGTCATGCAGTTTATCTTGAGGTTAGGTACACAGAATATGGATATACTTTTCAGCACTCTCAGTAAGTTCAGATAATATCCTCGTTTATATGGGTTTTAGGAGCGAAGTTTTAATAGATACGCATTTACAGTGATAATAAACACAGTGAGACACACCATAGTATATATATATTTTTTTTTTTGCACACTACGTCATTTAGTCTAAGGTTGTGCCAATTACTACATGTTTCGGCTCGGCCGAGCCATCATCAGGTATATGTATAAGTGTTAAAACTCAGATCCTTAACCATATAACAACTATTTTATGTTATATGGTTAGGGATCTGAGTTTTAAAATGTACCTGTTGATGGCTTGGCCGAGCCGAAACATGTAGTAATTGGCACAACCTTAGAATAAATGACGTAGTGTGCAAAATGTGTATATGTATGTGTGTATATATATATGTACTGTGGTGTGTCTGACTGTGTTTATTATCACTGTATTTAGAATAACACACCGAGATGGCCCAAATTAAAATACAGACGCATTTATTGTACCATCTTGCTCCGTGTTTTGGGGGCAGGTGCTTGGCTTACTTACTGCTGTTTACAGACTCATACGAAGTCCCGTTGATAAGATGAACGTGATCGACACGACAGCTAGCTTTGGTGACTGATAACGGACGAAAATACGGACTTGACACTAGATGACCTTTTGGGACCGATAAGGTCAGGCGTTCTACTCGGGACGCAAGCTTTTGTCAACAAACTGTGAAATTGAATTACTCTTCAATCTTTCGGTCAATCGCGTTTTCCGCAATTCGCGCTGTTAGGCGGTGTCTTTCTTTACTGCCCTTCGTCCATGGTTGAATTCCCGAAGCCTTTATTGGCAACCGAGCACTCCAGCTTATCTTAACAGGTCTTGGCATGTATTCGGGAACTACCCAGTTCGAACCTCGGGCAGGATGTTTTCTGTGCTGTGTTTGCTTTTTCTCAGACCTGTCCGACGAATTTCAGAATAGTTCCTTGAGCCTGTAATGTGACCAACTTAACCGCCAAATCTCGGGTTTAATCCCAGGACGTTATGGGGTGGGGGATTTATATGGCTGTAACCTAACTAGCAAATACCCGGGGACAGTCGTTTCCCGTGCCAGTAACCATGCTTTTGTGCAGTACGTTCCCTTTCCTCTGTCAGTAATCATACTCTCGCCAGAATTGTGCGACAAGCCTCACTGTCCAGTACAGGATCGGGGCTCACCGGAGTCATAATAAACGTACATTTTCCCGCATGAGCTGTGTGCGATGACTTCTCATCAAAATTCTGTATGAATTTCTTGTTTCCTTTATCATAGTTACAGGACCAACCTTAAGAACACTGCGTGATATGAATGAACCATAACGTTACTCTTTATGCAATAGATAAAGTTTTCAAGCTGTGCGCTAGACTGCGGGGAGTGGTCAGCTTCAAGCTCTGCCCCTTTTATCTACAATGAAAGAGCGCCCAGTTCCCATTGAATAGAAGACTGGCTGGTCTGTAGGTGATGGCGTAAGGGAACCTACTTACCGTTACTCAGAAGTAAAGCTTTGACCTTCACAGCATGGATGGGGTTCCCTATCTCCGGGGAGTGATGCAGAGAAAACGCATAGGTCTTGCCAAAATGCATAAGTCTCTCCGCGGGTCGCCATTTGTAAGGTGTTGCGGACCTAGAGTCGAATTCATGCACAGTTCTAACCAGATATAACGCAAAGAAAATTCTGCCTCGCCCAGTATAATTGACTTGCTGTCACAATGGACGATGGAACATTTCGCCCGGTGTATTTTTTCAAGGTCAACGTCGTATTCCTGCGTAACCAACTCTACATACCCTTCCTCGCTGACGTAATCGACATCATACATTTAAAAGGCAGGTAATAATTTTCTCATTCATCATCTATGGTGCAGACGCTAATGGCATGTGGCAGGCAGGGTCCACCGTGTAATGTGAAGTGTCATGGTGCTTACATCATAATAATGTGTATTCTGTTAGGCCTACCTCCAGCACGCGCAGTTAATTTGTATACCGTTTCCTGGGTACCTGCTGTGGCCTGCAGAGCGAATTCAAACCAGTTCCCACTATCTGCCATCTGTAGCATCATCTGAATAATGAGGGTCTACACTCTCGCCTCGGTTTGTAAGGACGCGACCACCGCCTTAGATATTTCCCTGTGTGTCATTAGTAGCCATTTGTGTTCAACAGTAGTTCACATAACCTCAGCATCGAGGCAACAACCGTCAAAATACAAGTGTCAAACGTTGTGTAGTAAGGATGCGCGCTTTTCATTATGTCCCGGGTCTGAACCTCGGTCCAGAGGCTAGAAACCCTTTGTCCATGGTTTTCATCAGTTCTTACAGACGAATGCCTGGATAATATCGCGAGATAGGATACGCCAGCTTTCTTGCGCATGCTCACCAATTCACATGTTCCTATTAAATTCAACGTAACGTAATCTCATCATTTAACCCTTCTGCAGCATGAACGTCATTCGTGTTATATTTACAGAATCAGTTCCCAACTCACAGTAAACACATTGCTTCTCCATTCTAAACACCAACTGGTCAATGCTGTTTATTGTAGGCGTCATACGAAACTCACAG
The DNA here is from genome assembly GCA_013340265.1 of Coptotermes formosanus. Lineage (NCBI taxonomy): Eukaryota > Metazoa > Arthropoda > Insecta > Blattodea > Rhinotermitidae > Coptotermes > Coptotermes formosanus. The sequence goes on from BLKM01002298.1 coordinate 1,692,019, forward strand.
TAACTGCAGTGCGGTAAAATGTTGAGAGATTTTTAACCCTTTAAAGACGAAGCGTGTCTGTTTTATATAAGGACTTAGTGCGTACCGCGCTGTAATCACTCTTCACTTCGGTTATAAAAACCAATCTCTTAATGTTTTATAAGGCAAAAGTTGCTGTTTGTTCTGAGATCCGTACAAAACACATAAACGCAATGTGCACACCACATAGAATTTTTTAATGTTGAACCTGTTCGTACGTAAAGTTACCGCTAGGCTTTAAAAGGTTAATGTTCATGTAAGTGGGACAATATAGTCAAACACTTTTATTTAAAGGGTTAACATTTTTCCCCCCGTGACAAAACAGCCCCAAGAGGGCGAGGGCCTCTTCATTATCGAGGCTTCACGATCACACTGAGACACGCTACGTTCTCGGTAGGACTTCTCTGGACGAGGGATCGGCGTGTCACAGAGACCTGTCTACCTGACAACACACAGCACTCGCGAGAGACAGACATCCATGCCCCCGACGGGAATCGAACCCGCAATCCCAGCAAGCGACCGGCCGTAGACCCACGCCTTAGACCGCGGCGCGGCCACCGGGATCGGCAGAGGGTTAATATATAACCGTGAAATAAATGAGTAATAAACCAACCGAGACATCCGTGGCATTGGAAGATCGCCTTTAAATTCATTCACTACGTGGTGTGTTGTAGTGAACAGAACGTGGCTGTGTGTCATAGAAGCTGTCCGTGTATCACACTCCCAAGTTAGGTGTACGTGACATTCCGCGTTGGATAATGAACGGGGAAGAAGCGAGAATGGTAAACAGCCAGCACGCGAAAAGTTGTTTGGAATGCGATGTTGAGGACGTTATGTAACTCTTTACCTGATACTTTGAGCGTGCTGCGATGTGTGTGCGGGTGGGGGGGGGGGGGGGGAGCTTTTTCATTACGTCATCCCGTAACCAAGGTGACGCGGGTATCGTATACCGTGTAGTGAGAAGCCGAAGTCCGGTCGGAGTGGTTGGTTGCGTGTTTTTTGTGCTTATTTTGACGAGATTTCTTGGTGTTAGGATCGCCTGATGCGCCCACATCCGCGAAGTAATCGCCACACTGCATCGTGCAGTCTCACTGGATCTTAACAAGGCGGGCAACGTACGTATAACGTAAATGGGAGACGCGTTCGCGTAACGATTTTTGTCGTGGAAAAGTAATAAGTATGATATATTCTGAGTGTGTGTGTGTGTGTGTGTGTGTGTGTGTGTGTGTGTGTGTGTGTGTGTGTGTGTGTAGCCTTAGTTATCTGGCATGTAAGGCGAATGCGTCGTATTATCATCTGTGGCCTGTCCGGCTCTGCCATATTTTTCCGCATAATCTCAGAAAAGGCTAGATTTTTGGAAGAAAATTTATTGGATATAAAATGTGGGTTTTGATTTCTCCTCAACTTTTGTCAGAAACATTTCTCTTTCCAAGAGGAATTCAGCCAGATGCGATAAATGTACTTAGGTCGTCATGTAAAGTACCCCATATTCTTGTCGGATTTTAACCAAACTTGAATTTTCTCGACAGATTCTTAAAAAAAAACCTCAGATATCAAATTTCATGAAAATGCGTCCAGTGAGAGCCGAGTTGCTGCATGCGGACGGACGGACGGACGGACGGACGGACTTGACAGAGCTAATCGTCGCTCTTCGCAATTTTGCAAACGTGCCTAAGAATGGAGTTGCGCTGTCTGATTCTGAAGTGCGGGTCAAGCAAAGCAGAATGCGACGGAGTGTTGCTGACATGTAGGGGACACATTTCAAAGCGATGTTTTATCACATCAAGGAGATTGCGATGGGTTGGACATCTAACTGGAATGCAGAAAATAAGATACGCACGTAGAATTATGGCGGGGAAGTGTCTTAGAAAATGGCCACGTAGAAGGGAGATTCATTCTAACTGGGTGAGATTGGCGGCAAATGTAGCAAGAATGGAAAAGCCGTGAACATTATAGACACATTTCTCCATATTCGGGAGAAGTAGCCTATATGCTAAAAACTATCGCAAGGTTTGTGTTTCATGGATGCAGATAGAAGTGCTGGGGCGTGTAACTCCTTGACAGCTTATTCACTAACCCTTTAAAGACGAAGCGTATCTGTTTTATATAAGGACTCAGTGCGTACCGCGCTGTAAACACTCTCCACTTCGGTTATAAAAACCAATCTCTTAATGGTTTATAAGGCAAAAGTTGCTGTTTGTTCTGAGATCCGTACAAAACACATAAACGCAATGTGGGCACCACGTAGAATTTTTTAATGTTAAACCTGGTGGTACGTAAAGTTACCGCTAGGCTTTAAAAGGTTAAATTTTATAGTTGTCTACTACAGTATGCAAATCCTGTTTTTATTTCCAAAGTAGGGTACTTTTCGGAATTATTCCAAACGAACTCCGGCTTTTCAAGGAACACATCCTGATGTAGCATTACAAATGGAAGTGATAAAATTTGTTTAAGCATGCGACATTTTGTGTAGGTGCACATATGCGTTTTTGTATTGATTCTGACCATGTTAAATTAATATTAGAAAACGCCCTTCAGGAAATATGAACCTTCCATTGATGAAAAGTGACGCAAAATAGTCTTGTCTGAACTTTAACGGATGTGTTTCTTACAAAATTTTGATTAAACAATTCCAGTTAAATGTACAAACGTTTGGTGCAAGAAATTATCGTTACTGAGTAAACTCTTGTCAAGATTTTTACGCACTTAGAACATGAAACAGATTACAAACCCGTGGTGACATTAACACTAGGGGCACGAATTTTTTTCTAAATACAGTCGAACTCTGTTATAACGTCATGAAGGGGACTGAATATTTTGTGTCGTTATAAACGAGTGTTGTTATGACCGAGGAGTATAATGTTATGGTTAACAGCGAGGAATTAATTGGTACCACAGAATTTCTGACGCTATAGACGAGGTGTCGCATTAACCGATGTCGTTATAACCGGGTTCGACTGTAATTTAGTAAGTAAAACCTGTCTCACAGAAGACACGTTTGCAATTCCGTTGCGGAGACAGTTCTCTTAATGTTATTTACAGAAGTAATGCTGTTTATTGTGCGAACCGTACGAAACACATATCAGCGTATGCAAAATTTAAAGTTCAGTAATAAGAAGGCCGGTGCTGTGTGCAGTAAACGTTGTTGCAATATGCAGCGTGATTGTCCACAGAAGGAGATGAACGTACTTCGGATCGATGGAAGGAAATCGAAGTACGCTGTAGAAGGCTGCTGCGTATTTTCTAGGAACGACAGGGAAGACAAACGTTAACCCTTTAAAGACGAAGCGTATCTGTTTTATATAAGGACTTAGTGCGTACCGCGCTGTAAACACTCTCCACTTCGGTTATAAAAACCAGTCTCTTAATGTTTTATAAGGCAAAAGTTGCTGTTTGTTCTGAGATCCGTACAAAACACATAAACGCAATGTGGGCACCACGTAAAATTTTTTAATGTTAAACCTGGCGGTACGTAAAGTTACCGCTAGGCTTTAAAAGGTTAAGGTGTACTCCATTTGGAGAACACGCATTTTCGAAATGTACTCTTCGGCGTTTTATATTCGTCATTAATTCTGACGTGCTGCAGATGTCAATATGTTTTCTCCGCAGCGAGTGAGCTATACAGACACCAGAGTGTAAACTAACCCGATGGGGCATAGTCCCTCTTGAGAACCTAATAGCTCCCCAGCTGAGTAAGAAATTTCCCGCATTTAATGGAACCTGGAGTTTCATAGCAGTGTTCACAAGAGCGCGCCACTTGTCCGTATCCTGAGCTAGATGAATCCATTTACGCCTAGGTTTTTCAAGTGGTTTATTGCTTTCAGCATTTCTCACCGAAACTCTCTATGCATTTCTCTCCGTCCTTTTCATATGTCCTTCCCATCTCATCCTTCTTGATTTGATCATGGTAATAATAATAATAATAATAATAATAATAATAATAATAATAATAATAATAATAATAATAATAATAATAATAATAATAATAGGCGAAAAATCAGAATCGCGAGGGTCGTCATTGTGCCGTCTGTGTTCTGTGTCACGTTTGTGTTTGTGTTGTACCGTGAGCCATGTTGGAGTAGTTCAGTAAGCTTGATTTAATATTCAGCCCCAGTAAAATAGGGGTAGCTGGATCGAGGCTGACTGAACCGAAATTTGCACAAGACTTTTGAATGTTTGGCTGCTACTTGCGCGAACATGAAACATGCTGACGATCACTGCTCTTGTCATGTATGCCATTATGTCTTCAGTTGACGCACTGTGTGCCATTAATGCATGGAACTTTATTATTAGTGATGTCTACTCAGTACAGTATGTCATTTAATGTAGGGTCTGTTATGAGATATGGACCAATAAGAAGTAGAATTTAGATGTATATATATTTATTTATATAGACATATGTATGATGTGTGGGAGTCGGAACAATGTAGACACTATAGTGACTAGGCTGCGGTCTGGACTGTCCGAGGTTCAGTTCCCCGCAGGCGCCTTAAATATATCCTCCGAAACGTCCAGACCGGGTCTGGAGCCCACCCAGACTCCTCTGGGTCTGGGGCGCACCCAGACTCCTAGTCAGTGGATATCGGTGGCGTGAGGCTGCCAATGTCTAGTGCCGAGATTAAGAATGGGTGGAGCTATACATCCACACCCCCGATGTGCCTGCATGGAATGTATAGGGACAACTTTACCTTTACGTTTTACGTATCGTCTGTGCTGTTTATATAAATGTTGTACACTCAGCAGTGGCGTAGTTGTGTCTTTGGCGTCCAGGGCGAGTAATCACGATGGCTGCCTCTAACAGATATTATGAATATTTAAAATTTTTTGACAGCAGAAAATTAATTTCTTTTTTACGTAAAATATTTATTCTGTCGCCCATTTTTCTGCTGCCTGCAGGCTGTCGCTCGCAGCGGCCACATCTCTGGCTTCTGCACAGTAGCTGTGCCACTGCCTCTCAAATCCAAATGTTTAAACTTAATGTTTATCATCCCAGTTGGCATATAAGAATAAGATACAAATTTCCCTCCAACTATGTAGAGTTTTCTTGTTCTTGTATACGTACAGCCTTATGAAGGCGTCATGAAGCCGAAACCTCGGTAGCTCAGTAATAAAAGAACGAAAGGAAAGCTGGCTGTAACTGATTACCTCTTTGAGGAAGAGTAAATTTGTATCTTACCAAATTTTTAGCATCACCGGGCACTTTTTCTACGTCTTTTCAGCATTACAATAGTAGAGGAAGGATTTGAACCAATAAACATGCCATCCTAAATACACGGCCTAACAGTTATTTCCCACCTTTGCAGTCTGAGTTACTACGCGGCACAGAACCGAGGTTATCAGAATGTTGAACGTTATAAGGGTCTACGGATGATTTGCACATTTTGCATTGGAATGATGAATAAAACAGTTAGAAATGAACTTACATGCTAATGACGTCGGAATATTTTTAAGGCATTAAAAGGTATCTATATGAGAATTGAATTGCTCGTTTTAACGACGCGTTTTGAGCAAATGAAAACAAACATTAACGCTCAAAACTACTGGTAGAAACATGAAATGGTAACTTTTCAGTCACTCTATTTACGTCTGTGTTCGTATTTTGCATAACTCAGCAGTATTTTCTTCTAAAAGGGTTGGCCAACAGCAAAGACTTGTAGAGTGATCCAGGTACTTTGCACGGATCCTAAATTTTAAGCACGTTACACTTACCATTTGTTTTCGGTTTTTTTTTCGGTTCGGTGCCGGGCCACCGGTTAATAAATCCCGGTGTGGCTACTTCACGCCCATATAAATGTAAAGTCCATGGAAGACACAGACGTGGGTTGCCCCGAGGTATGTGGCACACTGACGGCGTGTCCCTGATGTAGGTCGGTGACACGCGAAAGTGTCACGAATCTAGACTAGGCAACCCACGTACGCATGCTGGCACGCATATACGTACTAACGGTCCGTCTGGTCCGTCGTAGAGTCACCGCATCGCTACGTGGAATCGGAAGTGACGATCCACTACCGGAGTCCCGTGCGTTCTGAGGCCAAGGAGGCGCTGTCCGAAGAGGAACTGGCGAGGCGGCAGGCGGAGGCTATGCGCAGAATATACCAGGAGGAGAGAAGGAGAAAGTATTTGCAGGAGCTGCAGGATATGCACAGCAGGAGACACACCGATAACTTTACGTAAGTTTCAGAGTAAGAGACAACTGTCAAGCGCACGGCAAGGTAACGGGGCAGATGTTTCTGCCATGTGACAATGACGTCTTCGCATAAGTACCAAAACAAGGGGCTCTTCCTTCATGTGACATATAGATTAATTTACGTAAGGTAATACTACACTAGGGGGCCGCGGTGGCGCAGTTGGTTGAGGCACTACGCTACAAACCGGAAGGGCGCGGGTTCGATTCGCGATGGTATCATAGGAATTTTTCATTGACATAATCCTTTCGGCCGCACTATGGCCCTGGAGTCGACTCAGCCTCTAACAGAAATGAGTACCAGGAATATTTCCTGGGGGGGGGGGGTAAAGGCGGCCGGTGCGTAAGGCTGACAACCTTATCACCTTCATGTGCCGATTGTCTAGAAATCTGGGAGCCTCAACCTTCTGGAACCCTCAGGGCCTGTCCAGGCCTGTAACGGGCTTGCTTTCTTTTTTAATACTAAAGTAGGGTGGAAGTTTCCGCATGTGACATTGACAACTTCACGTGCCAGAATGCAGAGAATGGCGTACCAGGTTTGCATATATACCAGAGCAGTCTGGAAGTTTCTGGTGGTGGCACACTTGACAGCTTTGTATGAATATCAGAACAAGACAGAAATTCCTGCAAACCGAGCAGCGTGGTGTAATTGAAGAGATACTTGGTTCTGATCTCGACTGCACTCCCAGGTGTGCTGGTTGGGTGTTTTGATGGTTTACCTTGGATTCACCACATGATTACTGCAAGCCTAGGCCATGATCACCGCTTTATATTCTTAATTACCCACTATTAACTGTCAACCTCGTGTCTTATTTGATGCAAAAGAACGCCATTGCACATCATAAATCAGTCCCTTATATGAACTGCAAGTTTCTTGTGGGTGCCAACACACAATTAAATTTCTGCAGGGATTGTAAGGACTTAATTCTCATGTGAGTTCCAAAGCAGGGTGGAAATTCTTGCAGGACTGCAGTGTCTGTACTGTCTTTGGCAGAATACCAAGGAAGGACAAACATTTCCATTCTGTGCAGCTTCATTTGGGTGTAGTGAAGAGAGGAAGGTGTCATAATAGGTGTAGGGAATATAGTGATAGCTTCATGTAAATTATTTTTTTGACATTGGAAGATAGGTATTTGTTGATAGAGAAGGTGCAAAGGCAAGATCTTTCTCCTCATCCTTGGTTTGAGCACTGAGTGGTGAACAGTTAACGAGGGAGTGGCAGTATAGATGCATAGAGTTGTTAACTGCTGCATTAGATGGCAGGGACTAGTCAGCTCCATTACTCAGCCACCTTCATGCACAAGGCAGGAGCCCATGTCTGCTAGGTACAAGGTTGGATGAGTCCCACAACTGCTCTGGGTGTGATGGCACAGAGAAAATGTCTGTTCCCAGGGTTGAACTTTGGTTTTAACCCTACTGACCAAGCCACTCCAGCTGCAGGTTAAGGTACACGGGCATGTAAATTTCGTTGGCTGGACCCAGATTCACCTCTACCTGGTAACTGTGCTTCAGAGTTGTACAGAATGTTCATGAAACAGTGCAGTGACATCATCAGAACACTCCAGCATATCCAAAAGAGACTCTTGATTAGTTGAAGAAAGTCAATTTATTGTTCATTTCAAGAAATTAGTGCTTTACAGTGTCGGCTCATACACAGAACAAGATACTGATGTTGTGTTTGTACCAAATTTTAATAGTTCCACAGTTTGTGGCATGCATATGCAGTTTTGAGAATGAACTGTGTAATTTGCTGTGTAGAAACATTCACCATGGCATGGTTAATATCCAGCTTATGTTTATAACAGGTGAAGCTTGTTGTCATCTCGCTGCTCAAAGAACATGTGACATTTAGGTGCTAAAAATCCATGAACTATTCACCAAATCCCAATACATTACTTCAGAACTGATGTAGAGTGTGCTGTACATGATGGAGGAAACATTGGTTTTATATTAGTTCATAGTGCAGTTAACTGAAAGCGATATGAGAAGAATGTTTCATAGTCTTTGTTAGTGAAATAAAACATTTTATTGTGTCATAGCCATGTTGTGTTTTAAAAATATTTCTTGATTCACTGATTTGTTTTAAAATTAATAAATTTTACATTGTATTTATACAATCTATTTGCAGACCATCACAAAAGTCACCAATTCCTCTTAACCGTTATGATGACTTCGTAGATGGTGTTGGTAACAAGGGAAAACCAAGAGACCGAACCCCAGAACCCAAATTGGTGGCACGAGCTCTGTACAATTTTGTTGGGCAAACTTCAAGGTAAGGTCTTGTTGTAGGGGGTACGGAATGATGTTGTGATTCATAAGATATGTTTTGGGACCCATCCCCTGGTCATAGTGTGTGTGGGGGGGGGGGGGGGGGGGGGGGGGTAGAGACCATTTACATTAGAGTGCCGGATACTCTTAGGCAGTAAGTTGCATGGCTAGGTAATAAACAAGTAATAATAGTGGATCTCTTTTCATGAAGTAGATAGATCACTGAAAAGATGGATATTAGTAAATGGGTAAATGAGTTTTTCTTTTTGTGTTTATTTTACAATGCAATTAGAATCTCAAATCATAGAAGCATTGATGCTAGAGTGGTTTGTGAGTAGTAAAGTGAAAAGTCCTTGGAAGGAAGTGGTAATGGTATAGTTGTGGTAATATCCTGGCTTGTCCTTGGAGGGACTGTGATGAACCACAAGAAACTTCAGACAGGACAGCCAGTGTCCTGGCCGTGATCCTAACCTTAGACATCCCAAATACAAATACAGAGTTACTGTTACACCAACCTGCTTGGTAATAAACAGATGGAATGGATGAATGTAGGCACGCTGGAGCTATATATAAATATGGTACAGTATATGAAACCTGACCTATTTTGAAGTTCTAATTGCATTATAATTGTTATAATATGTTGATCTAGGTGTGTATACAAAGAATTTAATTTAATTTTTGTGTGTACTGCATTACAATTGATGCACGTTATACAGGGTATACACAAAAGAATGGTGCGGTTTCAAAAGTTAACAAGAAATTTATTTCTCACCTTACATGGGTAAAACGTACACCGTCAGCAGCGGCAACTGTCCAAGTTTCTCATGTGTTAATCACAATTCTTCAATGTGTGCACCCTGGGTCACACGACACACATCCACACGGTAATCAAATTCATCCCAGACTCGGTGTAGCATGTCCGCTGTAATGGTCTGCAGTGCATGCGCTATCCGATCACGAAATTCCTTGAGGAACATGGGCAATGGTGGTACGTAAACAGCGTTAAAGACCGTGTTTACGTACCACCATTGCCCATGTCCCTCAAGGAACTTCGTGACCGGATAACGCATGCACTGCAGACCATTACAGCGGACATGCTACACCGAGTCTGGGATGAATTTGATTACCGTGTGGATGTGTGTCGTGTGACCCAGGGTGCACACATTGAAGGATTGTGATTAACACATGAGAAACTTGGACAGTTGCTGCTGCTGACGGTGTACGTTGTACCCATGTAAGGTGAGAAATAAATTTCTTGTTAACTTTTGAAACCGCACCATTCTTTTGTGTATAGCCTGTACATGAGTGTCCTTAAGATGAGAATTTTAACCAACCCTGTGTCATAAGGTGAACATGGCAGAATAATACTCTGTATGTGTTTGGCAGGGAGCTCAGCTTCAGAAGAGGGGACATAATATTCGTGCGGCGCCAGATTGACAAGAACTGGTATGAGGGAGAACACAATGCTATGATCGGCCTCTTCCCTTTCAACTATGTCGAGGTAGCTGTTCCTACAGAACGCAGTGGTTTTAACATAAATTAGTTCTATTATTTACAGACAGAAATGTAAGATTTGTAAAATTATTGAGAATTTTAGTTTTCAAGTTTGAAGGCTGCTGGGATATGACACCATGTTGACTAGTAAGTAGTTACTGAGGAGCATGCTGCTTCCATCTTCAGGGTGTAGCAGTCCAGTGGGACTTTAGTTTTCACTTGCTGAACTCTTTGTTTTTCTCCCTATCATGCTAGTTTGTTGAAAGCTGTCCATATATTAAATTCTACTCTGAAGATTTGTGATGATAGTATTTTGTAATTAACCTGACTTCATCATCTGGGCTTATTAAAAACACAACATTTCAGAGGTTTTAATATTATTCTCCATTTCCTTTAGTGGCCTTCAAAGTTCCTGTTTTTTACTAGGTTTCCCACAAAAGTTTTGTTTACTTTTCTTCTATTTTCCCATTCATACTGTATGGAATTACATGCAGGTAGTATGCCAATTGTCTTTTCTTGTTCATATCATCAGTATGTCATTACTGTGTTTCTGCAGATAATCCCGTATGATGGAATTCGAACAATACCCAAACGACCCTCTGAAGGCCAGGCCCGTGCCAAGTTCAATTTCTTTGCACAAACACATCTTGAACTTTCCCTGGTCAAAGGTGAGACTCTATAACAGCAACTTACTGCTCCAGATATTCTACTATCTTCACATTGGAAAAGGAAGGTTGTTTCTCCAGTTCTGATACTTCCAGAGTGCACCATTATTCATTAAAATAAAATACTGTTTTTGTAGGTTAGAATGTTCAGTTTAAGCTGAAATACAACTATCATAAAACCTCAAAATTTAATATTTTTAAAGTGAAGCCTAATTTTATAATGTTTAGTATATGTAAAGAATTTTCTTCTAGTGTCCCAGCAAGTCAGTGAATGGGTACCTTGAAGCAAGCTCATACAGTGTAGCCTGGTCATTCATATTTTCCATGGCATATGTTGATTTAACACTGACTGCAGTACGTGATACATTAAGTGAAGAGCAGTTATGTTACTTCCTATGTTCAAATGTAACATGTAAGATGCAGATTGGAATGAGTGGTAGCATGTGTGAAGTGAAGGCCTGTGAAGTATCCACCTTGGTGGATACTTCACAGTGAATTTCAACATGTTTGAATTCCACACATACAAACTGTTGACAAAGATCTAAACAAGTTGAGATAGACAGGGTTCTTACTTGGAAGGGGTAGGTTGTATGATTGTATTGTACTTGTTTGTAACTTGTTTGTGTCACCATTAGATGTAGATGCTATTTGCATCTGCAATTTCAGCATGACCACTTTCATATCCAATTTGTTGTATGACAGAAGATAGATCTACAAAATGGGAATGTAAATATGAATATAAATATAAATATAAATATAAATATAAATATAAATATAAATGTAAAATATTGTACATAGTTTAAAAATTCGTCAGCAATTTCCAAATAGAGTTATGTGTTTAGTTATGAGTGTTTAGTTATGAGTCGTATGAGTGTTTAGTTATGAGTATGATTTCAGTGCTTATGGCCACTTTTGCATGCAGGTGAACTGGTGGTGCTGACGAGACGTGTGGATGACAATTGGTTTGAGGGTCGCATTGGAAACAGGAAAGGAATATTTCCTGTGTCATATGTGGAGGTCCTTTCAGAACCAGGCGAAAAGCCAGGTGATTAATTGGAAATGGTGAAAAATAATTCATGGTCATCTTTTTCAACATAACTAATGCCCTGAAAGAGTCAAACTTTTGTCAGTCATTTGTGGTTCTAAATGCCACATGTCAGATTTTCAGTTTATTCTGTACTGAATAATGTTACAAAATGGTGCTTGAATAAGTTCCATATTTGTAGTACTTCGAGTGAATAAGTGCATGAAATACAATGAACTTGTGTCAGAATCTTTTGGTGGTTTTATACATTTGATGAGATTTCACATGTGTGAGTACCCCTAACATTTGTTATTGTAAATTTTCATTCAACACTTGAGTTGGGAATAGAATTAATATCAAAATTGCTGATGGTTAAGCAATCATCAGTTTTTTATTTGAAATGAAACTAATCATTGGAATAGAGTTGTTGTTGAAATTTGGTTTTGAAATTGCAGTGACTCCTGTAGCTCCACCATCAAAGCCGATCACACTGCCTGCATCACACACAGTTCTTGTGAATGGGAGTGGAATCAGGCAGTCAATGGGACATCACAGTTACCAGCCGTCATCTTATTACAGTCAGAATAAGATGACTTCATCTTACACATCCAGCAACCCTTATGCAACACTGGTACATATTACTTCATCTTCACGTTCCTAATTTTGTCTTGGGCAATTAATGTGCAAGGCATAACACAAATTTTCAGTCTTACACATTTTCAGATTTAAAATCCTCTCTTTACGTGCTCATGTTTGGTATTTTAATGAACAAAAGCATTTTTATATTTGCATCGTGCACTTAACTGATTTTCTGGTAATAGACTTGAACAACACTGCAGTATTTCCTTCCAGATCTTGAAAATGGGTTCTTTTTTTTAAGTAGATTTCCATATCAAACTTCTGTACAGAACATGACAGGTATTTAATACCTCTGTAAAGAATTACATGTGCACTGTAATTTTAATGTTGATGTGTGAGTTTTGGCCTGATGACCTATATTTTGATTCCACAGCCCCGTCAGAGCCAGACTGTAAAGCAGCCACTAGCACCTGTCAACCAGACACTGCACATTGATACACACTCTGAACCTGTTCCGTAAGTTGTCTTTATTGGAGTCCATATCACAAAATTTTGAAGTTATATCAAACTGTGATAGTTTACTTACATAAATAAAGTTAAAAAAACTCTTCTGCACTAAATAATTTTCCTTGATTATTAAAGTGAGGAAATTTTATATAACCAACATAAAAGTTAGAAGATGATTTGCTCATTGCTGCTGTACCGTACTAGTATCGTCTGTAATTTAAACATTAAATTATTTCTGTGTAAGAGTATTATGTTATAAAGTACTCCATAGGATGAAAGGAGACTGTTTTATAATACGCAGTTGGCTGTATTGCATAAACTTTCTTGACATTGAAGAAGTCTGAATGCCAAATTGTGCCATGAGCACAACCAAATCAGAGCCAAGGATTTTAGTGACAAAAGTTGTTTTAATTTTTATTAATAAAATGGTCATCAAATCTTATATTTGTTTCTGGAATTCTGATATTTTATAGTTGTGAGTGTTGTTTGGCATGGATTTTAGATACAGCTTGACATGATCTATATTCTTTGTTGAATTTGGATCTTGCTGTTAAAGAAGCAATGTTCTGTGTTGCATGTGGTAACAGGTATCGCGCTTTATACAATTACCGGCCACAGAATGAGGATGAACTGGAGTTATGTGAAGGTGATACTGTGTTCGTGATGGAGAAGTGTGATGATGGTTGGTATGTGGGGTCGAGTCAAAGAACAGGCTACTTTGGTACCTTCCCTGGCAACTATGTTGAAAGAATATGAGGTGAGCATAGGGTGTATCATCGAACTAGGTTAGGTTCCTTATACCCCATCAAATGACTTCCTGTAGCAGTTCAGTGTAAACAATGCTCAAGATACAAAGCAATGTGGCTGTCAAGTTGAGTTCATATTTGTGCACAGAATGTGTTGGACACTTCTGCCATTATAGGGTGAAACTCACTTAAGAAAAACCTGTTTAAGAAAATTTCCCGCCTAAGAAATCAGGATAAAAAAGCACAAAAATTCTCCCATTTCATTAAAATTACCCTTTTAAGAAATTTCCTGAGTAGGATTTTCTTGGAATTTTCAAAATTTTCCTAACAGGGTTTCACTGTATTATCTGTGGACATGGAATGATTTCTCTCTTACTTTAATAACAGTTGGTTTACTACAAAACTGTTGAATGAACTCATTCAGGATGGGCAGAAGAATCTGTCCAGGGTGTCTGCTGGTCATGGTAAGAAATTTCAGTTTTGTATCCAGTAAATTGTTTCATATTTATGTATTTTTTATATTATTAAAAATCAAAAAGCGATATAAATATGAAATTTATAAGAATATTTAATGATGTACCAGTGTGACATTATACTTTTATTCAAGATACACACACAAATGACATACTGGTACAGTGCCCAGCCTGCAGGTTAGAAAGTCACAATGTACTGGTATGGTGTTTGGAAGTTTACCAGTGGAGGAAGTAATGTACATATACAACATGCAGCACAGAGTACATTAAAAAATTTTGACGTGTATAGTAGTCGTCCAGATGGGTTGCAACAGAAAATGGCACCCTGTTCTGAGCAGCATCTGCAGTAGAATGTAAGTGTACAGCAGCCATCTTCAAAGGATGAAGCTGGTGTTCAAATCCTCCCATGCCTCAAGTGAAATATGTTCTTGTCCTGATAAGCTTCAGAATTTGTTACAGACAAAAAGGAACTCAGTATGTGGATTCTGCATTACAGTTTGACCAATTGCTTTTGGATCACCACATAAAATCCAAGATCTGAGAACCTGACGTGTGTATAGGCATGCAGGAATGACACCAGTCTTATGGTGTGGTTTAAGTAGGTGTTATCTCTTCCTGTGTATAAGAGAGTTTTTTTGCACTTCTGAGAGAAACTGAAAGTGTCATGTTACAGGCCACATATTTCCAAATTACGAAATTGACAGTGGTAAAGATGCGTAAAAATTTTATGCCATGATATTTCAAGAATAGGGCTAGTTGGAAGATCACAGACCTCATTACAGCCACTAATGTTCTGCAGACTGCTGTGTTGTGGGATGTGACTATGTAGAAATCTACTGGCATTTCAGAAGAACTGGCTGCCTCTATCGTTATCATCTACCATGATGATGGAGCCAAAAATTTCTCTGGAACATCAGTGAATTTCTGAGAGGCTACACAGAGCCACATGTCAGAAGACAGCAATCTTTGTAGTTGAGACCATGATAATCTCGAATTTCACTAACTCTTTTGTTTTTTGACTTCAGGAATGCCTGATTTTCTTCCATAATTGTATGCACGATATTCCATAATCAATGAAAGATTTTCTTTCCCTCTGATTCTCATCCTTGGATAGGCTAATTATCCGTTCAGAGAATCCATAACATTTCGTAGGCTGGCTTTATTGCTGTTTCTAGGCATGTTCACATAAGTAGCATAAAGGACTAGTAGCTTTACCATGTCTGTGCATCCGTCCAACTGTCTTTCTGCGTGTATCAGTGCGGCTTCCTGTGGATAGATTTTTGTGAAATTTGATATTTGGGACTTCTGCGAAAGTCCGGTGTGAAGCTCCAACTTTAGTAAAATCATGCAACAATACTGGGGACTTTACTTGCAGACGTAAGTACATTTATATTGTTGACGGAATTACAAAATATTTTGTAGGTTGACAGCAGCACAAGGGGAACACATTTTTGCATTTCCATGGCACAACTCAACAGTTTGATATTATTGACAGCTGCAGGTAGGTCAAAGACAATATAAAGCAAACACATTTCTGCATTTCCATAACAACAGTGGTTATGTGAAGATGCCACAATGTTGTGTTAAACATACATTGGCTATCTATTTGAATTAAATGAAGGGCTAAGCACTTTATGAGATCCTTTAACAAACCTGTTTTTCCAAACATCTGATACTTTATCTACACAGTGGGCATTGTTCAAATGAGATCCTCTGCAGACAGCAGGAAACAAATCATCAGTATTAAAATGGATTGCACTGCACCTACAGATTTATATTTTGAGCATTGTAAAGGTGTGATACATGGCCAAATGAATTTGTCAATGTTATTTTGATACATGCAGCTGGTTTAGTGAAGTGAAAGTTTTATATGCCAAAGAACTATTATTATTATTATTATTATTATTATTATTATTATTATTATTATTACCACCACCACCACCACCACCACCACCACCACCACTACTACTACTATTACTGCTACTGTTATGTCATTGATGTAATCACCATTTATTATCACACTATACATATTAAAGTCAGATCAATTTAATCCTGATTATTGCCTGGGATAGCAAAACTGCATTAATGTTATCAGTGTAAATACTGTATACTGGTAAAATTTAGACTCACTTTCATGTGACACCTTGCCACATTTTAAAGTGGTTTTGTTACCGGATCGTTCACAGTTTTATGAATGAGTTAGTGAGTGATGTAAATTGTCGGATTTTGTTTTAAGAATTGTTCGTACCAAGCACCATATGTGTTAACAGGTTAAGCTTGAGTGGATCCTTCTTTCCTTTTCTATCATTTGTGCCACTGGCACAATTTCGTGAATCAACTTGTTAGACTATTTCCCAGAGTTTATTATATTTCAGAAAAATGCGAAGCGTCTACTTGTTTTTCTTCCATCTCAACAGAACATGTTCTAGCACTTTCTCACTTTTTTATCCAGATGTTTATTAAATTTACAGATGTATTTTTTTGTCATAATATTTCCAAAATGTTTACAGTCCTCTTGGAATTCACTTATGCATAACAAGTCATTAGATTTCTTTTGTCAAGACCTTGATCATGTTCCTGTCTCTGATCTTTCAAATTTTAATTTAGTTTTTTAGGTGTGATAGTGTATTATGATCTGATAATTAGACAGTATAAACCATACCTTGTCCTGATATCTCACTGTGCTTCCATGAATTTTATTTATGAAGACAGGAACCAGAAAGTTTTATAACTTCTGTTTTATACATCACATACTTAAGAGTAGTGATACATGTTTGTTACAGTGGGTCAGTATAAACACAAGGCAGTACAGTTGCATAGGTTTAATGTACATGTAATAGCACAAAGTTTATTAATGCTGTACTTTTAACTCTTTCCATTTCGTTCCTTTATGCACATGTTTCCTGCCTGTAGTATTTTTAACTTGCCTCAAAGATTACCTGCCTACCCACTCTTGAATTATTTTCCACTGGTCTCATAATATTGATGAAGGGTGGTAAATATTATGTAAAATGTAAAGCAGATGCTAATGTTAACATGAAATATCATACAGTGTGCAGAATACAAGTAGCAAGAAAAAAAGAGATGGCATACATTGTCTTAACTTTTGTGGGCAAAAAGGAATGTACACTGCAGAATTTGAGTGAAAAGGGTTAAATCCTGTTGAATTGTAAAGTATGTCTGTGTCATTGTTTTCAGTTAAATGCAACTTGTATGAATTTTTATGTGAAGTACCTTAGATCTACATATATATGTTTTACAGAACTTGACTCCTGTACTTTGTATAAGCTACAACCTTCTTTTTTTGTTTTAAAATATTGCACGTGTGGAACAATCTGTTTCTTTGTAAATTACTGCGCAGACACATACAGTCAAGAAACCATAAAATGCGACATCTGGTGTCACAGTTTTATTATTTACTATGCTGTTGTGATGTCAGTCCATCTTCTAGCAAGCAGAGTTATTGACCAAACTCATCCTTAAGTCTTGACCATATTTTTATAAAGAAATAGATGCTTAGTGATAATTGTTAGCTGTACATGCTGTACAATTTTTTATTATTAATTAATGAAATATGCTGCATGTTCACTGCGTAGTTAGATAAATTTCTATGTTAAGTCATCTAGTCACTAGCCAAAGTTTGCATGTCATAATGGAAGAACTTGTTATTTTTTGCCCTGTTTTGGAAATCTGTCATTGGGACTCAATACCTGCGTTTTGTGCAGACATGCATGCAGTCTTAACACATTCATTGCCATTGACAGCAGTTCCTGCTTATGTGAGGAGTCACTTCCAGGACCATCTTCACTAATTTCCAAAATATTTTTTTTGTGACACATATCATGTATGTGTGAAGGCATCTTCAGTGATTGTTACACGAAGTGTGAGAAATTGAAGTATATGTTTGACATATATTCAGTGCAGGATTCTTCCTTCCTATTAAAATTTCATGATAGTTTCGTTAGATGCAGTCATTTAGCCTTCATGTTTAAACTGGTATGCGAACTGGGGGGGAGTGGGGGGGGGGGGCTGGAGTGGACTGCATTAATTTGGCTCAGGACAGGGACAACTGGCAGGCAGTTGTAAACATCGCAATAAAAAAATTTGGATTTTTTTCTGGACCAGCTGTGGAACTGTTAGCTTCTGAAGAAGGACTCTGTTGCATAGAGATAGTTATTTAAGCACTAATCAATGAATGTGTTAAAATGAAACCCGTATCCTTCCTCATAAAACTTACAAATACTAACAGAAAATTATGTAGCACTCCTTACAAATATGTATAAATAAGTGGCAAACTACTTGAAGCTCTCCCACATTCATGATAGGTGGACAGAACCACAGGCTCATTGTAAATGCAGAAATCTCTGTAACTTCCAGTTCCTTGCATGTTTCATTGTGTCCTTATAGGAAGGATAACTCTTAACTAAACAGTCACATTCATAGCAGTGCCTTTATAATGGTGACCTAGACAAATAGAAGTTTCTTATGACAAATAATTGCCCATGCAATGTTACTATTTATTTTACAAAAGAAAATGCAAATACTTCCTTATTTGACACCAGTCTTGCAATGAAAACAGTAAGAAGGGTGTATATTCAATTGGTTTGAACAATCAAAACTTTATTCATAGATAATATATATATGTTTTCTAGTGACAGTTATGTAATAATTTTCTAGAAGCACAGCCTACACATGTGAAAACTCAACACCAATGCTGCATTCTGCATTAGAATAAATGAAATAACATAATACAGTATATGTTTTAATTATTTGCCTTATCATGTCTGTTGTTCGTAGTTGTATTTGTTTGTATGTCCCTGTAGACATGTTGCCTTCACACTGCACAAAGGTCAGCTAGTCCACATTGCTCAGCTTATAGCAGAAATGAGGCATTATGTACTTTACCCTTCCATCGTCATCTTGTTGGACTGTATATTATCTTTTTCTATTTAGATTGTCCTACGCATACGTCAGACCTTTTGCTTCCCTGGAACAGTGGTTTTCACATGTTTCCAATAATAACTCCTATTTTCACATTAGTATAGTACATGAAACCCTGACCGTTTGCAAGGGTTACACTCCTCAAAGAAACTTGATATGCTATAAGCGAGGTATGTGAAGTTAAGACATTATACAAAAAAAAAGACATATATATTTTTGTTTGTTGTGATGATGTTAGTGTTCCTGTCTGAAAGTTGTCACATTGTTTTAATGATGTAGAGTACATGGCTGATGGGGACAAGCCTTCATGAAGACAGGTGAAGTTGAATTGCTTTTCTTTCTTCTGCATGTTCTTATGCAGCTCCATTTATGTTTCTGTGTCAGCTTCTATCATGCAATTAAATTTCAGGCCTGTCGCTTCAAGGTCAAAAATTTGCTGTGGTAAGCAGTCATTCTCCTTATTTATCTCTGTGAAATTGCCTGGGTACTAAGTGCCAGCCACATGATCAGCAAATGCTGATTGTCCTCGTCTCTTCACATTAACCAGGCTCATCCATTAATAATTTAGGGAGCTACACTGTGATCCACAAAGGTAGTCACAATAATTCTTTTGCATATAAACAAAACCATGATGCACATACCCACAGCAGGGGAGGATCCAGGAAGTGGGCGCATGGGGCGTTTACTGCTCACTGGAATCATTGGGTTGTGTGTAATTATACAAGCATTTAGTGCTAAAGGTATTTTGTGAAAATGGCCAGGTAGATGTTTTATTAACTCTACTCATGAGCATGCAGCTGCCTGGCAGAAGTGCTGAGAACAGTTCAATTTACTGTCGGATTGGGCCTGTTCTCATGAATACAGTATAAAGACAGAATAGAGAAATTGACAATATTTGATATTAGTAACAAATTTTGTTTGTTTATTTCTTGTTTATGTGACTTTTTTCAGAGTAAGGCACTGTTTCATACTGATTGCATGTTGCTACCAAATCTCATTTTTTGTCAAAAAATACATGCCCCCCCCCCCCCCCCCAATCCCCTTCTGGATGTTCCACTGACCGACTGTCAAGGTGTGGGTACTGTATTTGCTGCTTAGACTGATTTGTGCTTTCTTTTGGTAAAGAATGAGCACTAAAACAATTTTAACGTTGAGACCTGTAAGGTTGTGCAGCACAGCAGTCTCTTCGCAGCTGTTAGGATTATGTTTGTGAAAAAACACTGAGGTTAGCACAACTAAGGGTGGTAACTCACAAGTCCTAATGAATAATCTGAGGTTAGGGAAATTATGGTTGATGTTCAGACTTACACATACATAAACCCAACAAAGTTAAATTTATGTTTCGGAGGGGATTAATGTAGGCCCAAAGGCACATAACATTGGACATATAAAATGGCAACTCATTTCACAGAGAGATTTATCTTGATAGTAATCAACTAGAAAATAGGGTTTGAGTGTCATGGTAGCTTTGTGGATGCAGTAGCCACCCATTTTTTATTCCACATTTACACAAATAGAAACTGTGGATACATGAAACTAAGTATCATGGTTTTAAAACTGAGTACAAGTGAAAAAATTGCAGATACTGGAAATCTGAGATTGACAAATCTGCAGTTAGTGAGGTATTGTTGTACATGGTCGTGAGTGATCTTATATTGCATAGTTTCAGATTTATGTCATATCATTCAGGTAGCATGTTCATAGTTAGGCTGCATGATTTGCAGCATAATCTTCTGAACCCTGGGATAACACAGTAGTGCCCCAGAAGGCTTGTGAGACTGCAGTAAGCAGATGTGTCACGGCGGCATGGCTTTGGCTTGTAGCAGAGAGGATCATATTTCTTCAGTGTCCCATAACAGGGACGTTGTTCATCAGGAGGGGATTGACCACAGTCAAAGAATGGTTCCCCACGAGGAGCGGGACATCGAAATTCCCGTGTCTCGAATCCATGGCCACAGGTAGCAGAGCACTATGGCAATTATACATAATGTACATTCAGTAGTTATTCGGCATTCCTCAAAAAGTATGTGTGGATCAGTTTACCCTAACATTGCTCATACAATCAGTATAACCTGATACCAGTTGAGGGATGCCCCTGCATACAGGTACAAGATGATGTTCACCAGCTTTGATCTCTATAGTAATATTAATATTATTATATATTTCATCTTTTAAAATGGAATAAAACATACTTTTTATAGTTTTTTTACTGTAGGTCTCATTATGTCAGTAAACATAAATGTATGATTATTATTGGCCACAGTTTTGTTATATCATGGTATGTGGTAAGATGACTGTTGTTATAAAATAAATGAGATCGATTATGTGCTGGGAGAAATTGGAACTAACAGGCAGGAAGGAACAACAGGATGGACATAAAACAGATGAGGTATCTCATACATCATTCTGTAATGTTATTGATATGGAATTGAGGAATATGAGATGAGTGGAACATGTATAAAATTTTAATTATAAAACATGAAAGGAGGAGACTGTTTGGGGGTCCTAGGGATAAGTAACAGGATCTTAAAGATGCCTGAAAGAAATGTAGTGTTAAGATTTAGGCTGAACTCACCATCCTCAGGTGAAGTGCAGTGGTGGATTCTTGTTAACAGGGTAACGAAGCTTTGTACTGTACAAAATTGGGTGTACTTTCCTGATGGCTGAATAAGTACTAGCTTTGCAGAAAGAACTTTGTTTTGTGGAGTTAATTATGCATGTTACTTGTGTTAATGAGGGGTGAATGTGTAATTAAGGAATCATGTGTCTTACATGTTTATACCTTGGAAGTGCACCTCCCAGAATAGATTTAAGTTTAATTCTTGTTCATCACATACCTGTGACCAGTTACCACTAACCCAGTGTGCAGGGCATGGTAGCCGATTGCAGGGTCTTGTGGTATCTGGTTTGATTCCCATTTGGCACTGCTCTGGATTCACCATGTGTTGCCATGGTGGATTGGTACTCTCCGTGTGATTGTGGACACAAAATACCTCACGTTCCTGCATGCCACGAGAGCCACATGTAGCGGTACACCCTTCCCATTCTCCAGGGACCCACACAAAGTCACAGCTATGGAATGGAACATACAAAATATCTTAGCAGGGATGACATACAGTTCGTGCTACTTTCTGTCTGTGATGGTAGAGCTCATCCACTGATGTAATGGCACAAGATTATAACCGTGAGAGTCAAAGAGGTGAGTTTGTAGATCTACTTAGACTGTAGCTCAGTTAAGGGTGAACGTAGTCATATAAATTATATACTTTCTTTTAAGCTTAAGTGACATTTATGCTGGGTTACACAATCTTCTACAAGTGTGTCAGTTGCTGTATCATTCTATAAATTAATTTATATAGAAAGAGATAAGCAGAAAATTGTATATTATGTGCTGCTCTGCCACTCCAAACATTGTACCTGACATATGCATCGAAAGATTTTGCTTATTAAAATAGCTCAGTTGTGATAAGTGAAAGTAGTGATTAAACTCAAAACCAGGTATCACTTGAGCATGTCAGGCATGTATGAGTAACTAATTTTCTAGGTTGGACTTTTCAGATAAGTACAAATATTAACTGCAGTCATTTATTGAGGGTATGTGGTTGTAATATCTTGTGGCCTCTGGTTTGGCTGTCTCTTGTCTTCACTGTGGGTGTGAATTAATTTGTAATTTTTTTATTTTCTCTACATATCTAATATCTATTCAGAGGAAAGTCTTTTACCTGATTAGATTGCAGCGCTCTGTCCTTGAGGGAGGTTTGGCAACCAGGGAGCAGTGTCTCCGAGGGACAAGACGTCCTGTGTCAGTATCCCTACAGGCTGCAGTTTTGAGGCGTCTGCCTCCCCCACAACTCTTGGAGCATGGACCCCAGCCGCCCACTTGCCAAACATAGCGTGAGCCTGCCCCAAACTGAGCTTCATGCAGTATGTAGCTGCTGTGGGCTGATACTGTCACACCTGCTTCCAGAGCTGCAGACTCTGCAGACACCTGCAGTACAGTGTTCACCATTGTGGTTTATATTGCAACTGATTTGTGCACACACTAACCGGCAGGCCAGTTCAGTGGATAAGTCACTGAGTGGCTAAGTGACTGACTCCGTAGTATTGAGTGTACTTTCTGCAGTTATGTTATTGAATCTGAAGATTCATTGTGATCACCATAACATCACACCATTGGACCCTATCCTAAGCCAGCTCCATTAATTTCACATCTTCATGGCACTTTTCTAAGATTAATTTCAAATATTTCCCCTCATGTATATCCAAATCTGTAAGTTGTCCCTTCCTGTGACAGTTCTGTCCAGTATTATGTACCTATTTTTTCCCAGTCTTACACTACATATCCTGTTCTTCTCATATTTCTCAGTTTAACATCCCTAACAATGTATGGGGAACAGTGCAAGCTGTGAGGCTGAAGATTCATATTGTTGTCTTCTGCATTTGGATACCATGTTGTCTGTGCCATTATTTGAAGGAACGTAAGTGCTTTCCTCTCCTGCCCAGAAGATGGAAGCATTATTTTAACTCGAAAATGTTAAGTACCAAACTACATGGCATCGAAACCCAGAAGAGTCCAATATGAGTATGAAGGCCTTTGTTATGTTTTCCACAGTACTTACAGAAACAACCAATTCTGCTAGCAGGGGGCCCCTGGCTGTCAGCATCTCATGGCTTCCCCTCCGTTCATAGTGGAATCTTGCTCCCTCGACAACCACAGAGGTGCTGGTGTCTTGCTCTTTGCTCGAGGGGACTGTCCACACAGTGACTGTTCCATGTATGGGTACTGGACCTGCTGTCTTCAGTTGCAAGTCACTGACTGAGGCCAGGCTGTACTGCTGGCTGCGCCTGTCTCGG
Source organism: Coptotermes formosanus (assembly GCA_013340265.1). NCBI lineage: Eukaryota > Metazoa > Arthropoda > Insecta > Blattodea > Rhinotermitidae > Coptotermes > Coptotermes formosanus. Next base: position 1,715,773 of record BLKM01002298.1, read on the forward strand.
AGTACTAGTTTCACATCCCTGTCAGGGACTGTACTCACATTTATCCACACGTCACGGGCCAGACGAGGTAATACTGCTACCCGTGTCATGGCTGCAGACATTAGTCATCATGTAACATTCCTTGCTTGTCTGGAAACTTACGGTTCAACACTAACATCAAAGTCTCCCTCTATTACACCTAGCCAAAGGCATTTCTGAAGTACGGGTGGCAATAGAACAAATTCTGTTATCTCCACAACCGTGAGAATGAGGTTGACAGAGCCCTGTAGCATTGTCCAAATCACAGGAAGAGTTATGGGCTGTATTCTTCACATTCTCAAAGTTTTATCTTCAACAGAGGGGAAGGTTTAAAATCCCATCCCTTGTTACTCCAGTCCCTTTAGTATTAAAAATGCTTGTAAGCATAAGATTTAAGAGCTAATTTATGTTGCTTGTAAGTGCTGTGTTAAGGTTGTTGCCGTTAACAATTAATATCCGGAAAAAAAAGGCTTTTGACGGACTCACATCTATGCAGTTTCCGGTGGAAAGTGTGGGTCATGTTATGACACTTGGAGTTGTCACCACCACACACACCACAGGAGTCCTCCTGGATAGTCGAGTTCATTACCCCATCACATCCCAATATGTGGCAGTAGCCCTGTGTACAACACAGAATTAGCACGTGAGTGAGCAGGGCAGACACATCACAAACACTTAGTAGTAGTGTTTGTGATTTGGGTGAATTTAAGCCACTGTCAAGAACTGATATATTGCAGAGCAGAATACATGATCAGTACATTTTGTTTATGTGTGATTGATGATGAAATAATTAAATAACTAGCTGATTGAATAAGTAAACAGATGACTCACTAACCAATACAGAATAACTCACTGTTTACCAACATACTTGTAATAACTGACTCTTCGACACCCACTAGTATAAAAGACAAGTACTGCATTCTGTCCTGAACCACGTGAATGCAATTCACAGTCTCATTGCTTATTCTTCCTGGTATGGAATTCTGATATTTTGTCCCACACCGTTCTTTGTGTTCCACGTTACCAATTTGTGGTCATAATTCTGCATTGACTTTTCTCTCTTTTATCTTTGATACATTCCTGTCACATCATACTTTAATTAACGTAATATTTCATTGCAAAGTGAGCATATCAAGGTTGTGCGGGCTGTGCTGCAGCAGAGGGCACTGAGGCTAGGGAATCCTGAAGGTTGCAGTTAGTAGTAAAATCATATTATCAAATGGAAAGTAAATATGCAATTAATATTTTTTATTCCCTTGTCATTATAAAATCGTATTTTATGTATGATGTTCGTTCACAATATTTTTTATGGGCAAGGCGAGGGTGGACATAGGTACAAACTGGTGGGTGCCTAGGATATGCAGGGAGCATGTTTTATCATTTCCCTGAGCACTGGACAGAAATCTTTGTGCATAATGAAAATAAATTTCCAGCAGATACAGGTTTCCTAGGCAGTAAGAATTCTGTGACAGCTGCAGTACTCAGGGACAGAGTAAAATACGTACTGCAGTTCCCACAGGATTCTGTTTTAGCCATTGCTGGTCCTGTTTCCTTGGGAAGTTGCTCAGGATGCCAATACTAACAAGGTAGGTTAGGTTAGGTTAGGTTAGATCAGATTGTACTGTTGTTTGTGTTTCTTGTCTGTGCCTGTCATTGACATTGATATTAGTGATATTATGACATGTTTCATATCCAGCAGCCGATGGGCTGATATTGGACGGATGAAATGTAAATGAAATGTATGTATGTATGTATGTATGTATGTATGTACGTACTGACAGACCTGGACACAGATACTCCTGTCATAGTTATCATAAGAGCAGGGTGTACCATCCAGCAGATTCTCTCCTGACATGAACACTTCCCCAGTCTCACGGCTGACACATGTCAACTGACATTTCATGGAACCTGTCACACACACATATTAAAATGAGAACACTAGTCTGACTGTAAGAGTAAAGAAAGTAAGGTGGAAACTTTGGAAATACTGAAAATTTAGAAAGAACTACTAACAGTAATAAAAAGATGATTAATATAGAAATATATGATTTTTTTATTTAGGATGCTTGAGTGAAAAAAGTATGCGATAATCTAGGCATTTAGTATTCACAGAGGAAATACATATTTGGATTGGAAAGACTCTTAGAGAGAGACACATATGAGTAGTGGTATGTTGTATATTAAAATGGTTGTTACAGAGATGGGCTGTGAAGTTACGGACTGTATCTTAGCATGGTGGTGGTATGATTGAGAGGCGAGTTTCTGCAAGGTGAGAAGCATTTGTTTTAGGTTACATTAGGGAGTATTTTGAATATCTGAAGAAGTATAGACAGCTGCAAAGAATCAGCAATAATGTGGTTGTTTTATATTCTGAAGATAATGCTGGTACAGTTTCAGCCATAGAACTCCCTATTGACTCTTGATGGCCCTTTGAAGTTTCTATTAACACCATGCTACAGAATCTTCTTTGAACAACTGGTACTCACCTGCCCCACAAACCTATGGTTTTGTACAAAGTGATGGATCATATGCTTGCCATAGGAACTTCCCATGAGACACTTTGATTTATTCCACTGTTACTCCTAGGTCCATTATAGTTATACTCTCCAATCGACTTCAAGTTTTCCATGTTAGTATCTTCAGTTTAAGTTGTCTGATAAGAATATATTCATGTCTCATTTATCCCTTTGTATGCTCTGTGTCTCCCTCACATATTATCTTTCCTGATTTAGTCATGGTAACAGCATACGGAAGAAATTATGATGCCGCTCATGTGGTGATTTTATTCAGACCAGTGTTCCCCAAACTTTTTTACTCACGGACCCCTTTTGGTTTCAAAAAGTAACTGTGGATCCTTACATCCTTCTTACGTAAATATAGATTTCGGTTAATAAATATCCAAATTAAAAATTTATATCTCAGGACTGATTTTAGATAGCTATGAGTACATACCAGTAGCGTACATAACAATGCATTGCATGACTTGACCTCAATTAAAATGACTGTCCCTCGCTTCGTGGGCCTTAATTGGGTGTACTAACGGTCATACAAAATAAACACATCGCCAGTTAAAGAAGTTGCGGGATTATTTAAAAAAAATGATTCCTCTAATTGCAAAAATGGGTAAGCTTCAAAGTAGCCATTACAGAAACGTATTTACGGATCCCCTGGAAGCTGGTGGCAGATCCCTTGGGATCTGCGCGAGAACCACTAATTTAGACTAATGCACTTCACATTCACTAGATAGGACAGGACTCAAGTTGTGTACATACTTGGGTCTGCCTCATGTGCTAGCCACGTATTGTTAATCCTATGCCCCAATCCCCCAGTGGGGACAATATACGGTAGTCGGGCACACTGTTGTGCTCTGAAGTCCTTTATAGGCTCGGGACAAGGCGCCTGCCCGCAGATGCGGAATTCTTCACTCTTCCCAACGCAGTCTTTACCCCCATAGGCGGGCCTGGAAGACAGGCGAACACGTGACTGATTAACGAGCTTCATGGCAGAACATCTTCCCTGAGTATCAGGGATGGGCGACCAAGGAATAAGGGTTAGATTCGCAGCAGGAGCTGAGAATCTCGCTTTCCGACAGCGCCCAAATCAGCTATGAGACCCACCACGTCTCATATTCACTGGATACCAGGAGTTCTTTCGTTAGGGTTAAGCGACAAGAGCGTGGAGCTAACAACTGACTTCCATGTAAAGCCAGAATTAAAAATGCCTGGAGATCTACCTCCATTACCAATACATATGTGTAGTGACATGCTTAACCTTTTAAAGCCTAGCGGTAACTTTACGTACCACCAGGTTTAACACTAAAAAATTCTACGTGGTGCCCACATTGCGTTTATGTGTTTTGTACGGATTTCAGAACAAACAGCAACTTTTGCCTTATAACACATTAAGAGACTGGTTTTGTATAACCGAGGTGGAGAGTGTTTACAGCGCGGTACGGACTGAGTCCTTACATAAAACAGATACGCTTCGTCTTTAAAGGGTTAATCGAACACAGGGGGCCATCCCATTCTTGTGATAGAAATAGGATATTTATTACTGTGACTACAGTAGCCCTGTTGCACACTACTCTTTTCATTATACGTACGGTCAGCATAGGGCAGAAGTCGAGAACCTTTTGGCACTTGTGGGTATGCTTCGACTTTCAGCTTCATAACGCCGGTCGCTTGTGTCGCATACATCGATAAGGGGATAAATATGAGTCATCGGCGCCTGCAGCGATGTGCATGGTGATCCACTTGCATCACTTTGGGTTTTTGACAGAGTATAGTTTTTTATATTCAATAATTTATTAATTCAAATAATAAAAATTGTACAAAATCATCATATTCGTTAAAAGATAACCACGTTAGTATCTCGTCCAGCACTCATCATTACAAAAATTTCTAGTCACCACCTTCCTAAAAAGTCCTGCCGGCGCTGATGATACGAGACTTTTGAGAAGGCAATGAGCGATAATGAGGTAGCAGATATGCTCTTGTACTTACACTAGTACATTTATTTTACAGACGTAACACTTGTGCACGTATTTATTTATATTTTTTTTTCAGATGTGCTAGTACAGAAAATGTTCTCTTCAGTTCGGTGAAGGCAGATGTTTGCGAGGTTAGTACACTTTCTTTATCATAATGTTTAGTGGGATTCCTGAGGCTGCATATCCCTGGCTAACTTGTGAATGCTTGCTTCGAAATGAAGAAAAAATATCTCACGTAGCGCGCAAGTTTTAACCAGTAAACCGGGAAAAATGTTTGATTTTTCGAACCGACAACGCATATTCTCAGACGTAAATGCTGTAAAATGATATTAGCGTTTTCTTCACAGAAGTTTTGATGGTGTTGAAATTTCCAGGTAAGCTCCAGTAAAACTGATACATATTTCACCCGGTGAAATAACCTTTGAAAGCGTCATTATTTTCTTCAGACCTTCCCATTTGTCCCTGCGCTGTAACTTGATCAATGCCAATTTTAAGATGGTTTTGAAGTAATGATATTTCAATTGTCCTCTCGTTAATGTCTACAAACTTTGAAGAAAATTAATTTCCGAGCAATGAATGCTGCCAACGACCTTGTTATTCAGTGTCTGTCAGTCAACTAGTGAGGTGGAAGATTCGACAAGAGTTTTCCAAAAAGGGAAGTAGCCCAGATTATTGTTCTCTAATAAGTTTGCGCAGCGGACTTGGATTTTGATGAAGGGCCTTCATATCACGAAACATATGACACAGCAATTTGCCTTTTCCTTGAATTTCTGTATTGAATTTGTTAAGGCAATAATAATAATAATAATAATAATAAGGTAAATGCGACAGCCATTACCCTTTTCTCGTCACATAACTGTGGAAGAGTTTTGCCTTCTTCCGTCATAAAGACGACGTCTTCAGTCAGGTAGGATATCAAAACCAACAAATGCACATAAGTATAAGAAAGTATATTATACACACCGTATATCTTCTATATATTTCGGCCCCTCATGTGGCCATCTTCAGGGAGGTGCGTTACAAGGAATACATACGTGTTCTGTGTAATGCACCTCCCTGCAGCTAATAAACAACTCGTCACAAACTCAGAATCTGTTAAAGGCTTTCCTTCTTGTGCAGTTACGTCCACCACTACATAATCAGCACAACCAATCCATTAATTCAATTAATTCTGTACCTTTTTAAATATATTTTATTAACCCTGAGCAAAGAAGCTTTCACGTGGGTGATTTTATTTTTCCGTGAGGTCACCAAATTTCCATATTTTACTTCATTCTCTTTCTCCTCATTGATGCCTGATGTATGATTGATTACAGAAATGCTTCACTTCCGCAAAATGAGGAAGAGACGAAAGTAATAGCTATAATAATCGTGTACTGAAAAACTGCTGAAACCTGGTGGCTGAATTGGGCTAAAGGGGGAACAAGTCCGTCAGCCACGATCACAGACTACCAGCTTTAAGTCTTCTGCGCATCGTGTTTGCATCAGCCACGTCCGAAGAGTGTGTGTACGGTAGTGCTGTGCGTGCAAGAGTGGCGTGTTGTTGTGTTGCTTTAAACCATACATCTTCTAATTTATTTTCCTAAAAAGGCATAAATGTGATCGAGTGCAAGTATGTAGTTTTAGTGCCGTGTGTTGTTATAATCAACGGCCTTACAAGGTTACACGCTACAACGTGAATTAAACCCGATATAACGTACAACTACTGTGTGCATTCTGAATATGTTTGTGAAGTGCAAGTGAGTTTGACATGGTTATATGAGGCTTCGTGAGTGCAGAATGAGAAGTTACCGGCCAAAGAACTAAGCTTCGAAATGAGGTATCCAATGTGATCGGTTTAGTTAGCGTAAGTGCTTACAATTTTCTTCAAATTCATTGTTTATAAATATCATTTCCCAGTCACTAAAATGATGGAAGTCCACAAATGCAGAGAAATATGATTCTGAAATTGAGGGGTAACGTTACGTAATACGAATATATGAAGTTCGGGATTTAGTTATTTGAGTTTTAGAAAAAGAATGAGATTTTGATGCCAACCCTAACCTGTCGAGCTGCGAATTAGAATCACGTAACGAGATGCTCTGCCATTAATTGTCACAATGGATCACAGAGCGCGCGGATTCAGTCATGTGGAAGAGGCGGGGTGTAGGAGGGAGGGTGAAGTGGTTGCTAAGTGAAAGAATAGTTGTGTAAAGTGGATTGTACTTTCTTATTCCGTTGTGGTAGCAACATAATGTTTGAACTGTATTAAACCATCAGTACGCATTGTGGCAGATCATTCAGGTTGACCGTGTTAGTCTCGGTAGCTGGTATTTCCTGTCCGTGTGTACACCGTTTGTGACAACACGCTAAGAAAACCGTGCAATGGAGGCGAAACAGAAGACTGTTAACTACTGTCTGGACATTTATACTCCCGGTACAAGATACATTGTATCCCAGTTCACGGCTGTCAACGTGATTCATCGCTCTCATCCTGCAGAATGTAAGTCATATTTGAGCTCCTGAGAGGCAAAGTGGTGTAAGTCATGTTTTCCTCGTTTGGAGTAATCACACAACTTTGCCTTCGACGCCACTGTATTGTCATTGACCTCGTAAGCGTAACTTGGCTAAGAACTGTAACATTTTACATTGCGCGTTTGTATATGATGACATGTAACCAACATGTAACCAACTCCAACACAAAGTATTGCTTATTTATTTTAAGATGTCAGTTTACAAAGTCCGACATGTTTCAATGATTAAATCGTCGTCTTTGGGGGCATTTTCTCAGTAAAATATGAAAACTTCTTGGTGTGCTATCTGCAGTAAAATCATAACTATGCCACGATTGGTACCATGGATATTGTTAGTTAAAGCATATTGTTATATTCATTGGCTAATAACATTGGGGGAGGGTAAAATCGACCATGGTTGTTAGGAACTTTAGTATACGAAGCAGTCAAGTTAGAAAGAGGAGGAAGATTGGTTTGAACCGGCCCTTAATATACATACACGCCTTTCCCACATTCTCACAACAGTTCTTCTTATTTGCCCCCTTCAACTCAGTAGCCCCGCAAAAAAACTATACTTAGGTAGAAGAAATACTGGAGGGACATTTGCCCTCTCCTTGCCCCCCCCCCCCCCAAGTTACGCCTATGATTGCCCTTTTTTGACACCTACTGTGCTCTGAGGTGTAAATTAGCAATTACGACTTACACCGTTTGCCAGTTCACATGTTTCAATGTGTGTTTATTTATCTCATTTTCCTTGATTGACTGACACAATTTTTTCTCGTCAACGCCTTATTTGTTGTCATTACTTAAAATTGTTTTCCTGGTGCCGATTCATATTTTTACTCGTGTGTTTGTATTCTTGTATTTTACATATTCTATGGCAGTGTTACCTAGTAGAATCACTGTATTGGATTTTGTCTTAGTCGTCTATTTTTAGCCCACTTTCCTTACCCGATAAGGAAAGAAGATTTTGAAGTACCCTGTCCGCGTGTGTTTGTGTACTTGCCATTGAAGGACTACCAAATGGACAGATTTTCACTCGAATTCTGAGATGGAAGCAGCACTTGGTAGGTCCGTAAACCGCATATAAGTAACACACTGCCGATCAGCATCCTGCTTTGTTTTGGTAACTTTTTCAAAACGCAAAACTGTGACAGGAGAGTTAGGCGCAATTTACGTATAGGGATAGCTAATGAACCGTTGAATGGAGACACATGTAATGATGTACTCACCTACACGCCCTGTGTGGATAATGTTTGGTGTGCTGACAGGTACCCATATTGCTGATGAGTTTAACATGTTCTGAATTTGCGTTATTTTAGTCTTCTCCCGCGATGCAGATGAGATCTGCTCCCTTCTAGAACATCACGCGGTGTAGAGTGGTAATTCTGTACCCACGTTTCGGGACAACAAATCGGTCCCATCTTCAGGGGTCAAGAAGTCGATTTCTTGAACCTGGAAGATGGCACCGATAGGTTATCCCGAAACGTCCGTACTTAATTACCACTCTACACTGCGTAGTGTCCCAGAAGGGCGTACATCTGTTACCGTAGTCTGAATTTGTTCGACTGGAAATAAGGGAAATATTTGTCATAAATTTTTCCTGGAATTTCCTCTGTCAATAGACGTGGCAGTCATAGAAAGTTCGTAGAATTTCCTCCTTTAGCAGACCTACGCTGAAGGTGTAGGTAGGCGTACTTTGTAAAAGTTAACACAGCCGTTTCCTGTTAGGTTTTAATTCTCAGTAATTTCAAATAAAAGAGACAAAAATGCGACGTATTTATTAATTCAAAGAAATGCTTCATTCAGTTAAAAGTAACGTGAAAAATTGAAAGACAGCATTGGCGGCTTGCAGTTGGAGACATTGTTAACGAATTGAAGAGTTTGTTGGCTGGGCCTTTGCTTAAGATGCGACTGAAGTGTCAGAGCGTTAAGCGGGATGTATTATTGTACAGCAGAATCTCAGTAATTCGAAGTAATCGGGACTGAGGCTGTCTTGAATTACCGAATCCTCGAACGACATGGATTAGGACAATGGAAACGTATTTTCTTTTGCTTTTAGCATTCATTGTTATGGCACGTTAAAAATACGTACGTAACTTACATAACAATACACAAGAGTATTCAAAACGGCTAAAAGGAAGTATAAAGTGCCTAAAAGACACGAGTGCACACAGAGATACCCTCTTAAATGGAATTCTGTACCTTGCATTGCGGGAGTGAACAGTCCTGTATGCATCAAGGATTTCGTTTTGGATGGAAAATTGTTTTGAAAAATTAATTAATTAACCCTTTAAAGACGAAACGTATCTATTTTATATAAGGACTCAGCACGTACCGCGCTGTAAACACTCTTCACCTCGGTTATAAAAACCAGTCTCTTAATGTTTTATAAGGCAAAAGTTGTTGTTTGTTCTGAGATCCGTACAAAACACATAAACACAATGTGGGCACCACGTAGAATTGTTTCATGTTAAACCTGGTGGTATGTAAAGTTACCGCTAGGCTATAAAAGGTTAAAGCTATGTTGTGTATCACATGTGTCGGCATGAGTGTTGGTAATGTCAATAGAAGGCAAAACACGCATTTGCATGAATAACTTAGGAACAGAATTGACCAAGCAGTTATAGTTGTTGGATTTTGGATTCCAAAATACGGGGCGTACAGTTGCTAGGATTCCTCGTCGAGAGGAGTCCTGCCGACTGTGGTGTGTGTCTGATTGTGATGAACTGAAAATAAACAACATCGACACCTGCTGTGAGGAGGTAGAAGATGTGAGGAATACGAAACGAAACAATTGCCGGGCGCCCCGCGGCCGCCGCGGAATTAACTCTCTAACAAGAGAACCGTAATTTTAAATTACTAATAAGAAGCCGCAAAATAACTGGTTTTAAAACGTGTGTCCACTGAAAGGCCATACGTCCACAGTATTGTCACCAACTGCTATTTCGTATGACAAACGTGATCTGGAAGCACATGGATTTTACACGACGTGACCTCTGAAACAAAAGGGCAAGAACATGGCACCGCTCACACTTTGATGAATATCCAAGGAGAGGAGGAGGAACAGTACCGGGGGGGGGGGGGGGAGTAAACAGAACTTTTATGGCTGTGAAGGTTCTCAGGCAGTGCCCTCTTGCCCTTCCGGTAAAAGTAGGCTGGGGGTAAACTTGGGAAGTGGAAGAGGTCAGGTGATGGGAAGTGGATTGTTTGAGTATGCTGCAGAGAAAGGGGTTGAATATTTGGGCTGAATTTTAAATTTTGTATTTCGAGGGCAGCACTGTGACGAAATTTTGATAAGGGTGGGAGGGCAGTGTTCGGGCGGAAATTTTGTAGGTAATGTTGGGCGTGGGGGGGGGGGGAGGTGCTGCATAAGTAGCCCCGTCCATTTAAATTACACATGAAACTTAAATTCCTACCTTACAGAAAACAGTTTCCATTAGAAAACCATTGAGTTAATGGTGTTTCTGGAAGGAAATATGGACCAGGAAAATGCACTGTGTGACAAAATGCAGAGTTTCTTCATGTTACAATGGGTGGGGCATATAATTACCTCTAGACTTGACATAGTTAATGGTGTAAATTCGTGGCGACACGTGCTGTTGACTTAAGTCTCCGGCTATGTCCGGATAGGTCATATACCTATCATTACGAAGGTGTAGGAAAACTCTACCTCGGATTGTCGCAGGTTCTACTCCTGAAGGTGACTCCAAATCCGCAAGTTCTGGAGCATGAGGTCCAGCCTGACCATTCTGACCAGCCACCGTCCCTGGGGTTGTGGGCCACAGGGTCGAAACCAAACCTAGGTTGGAAAGAATGTAGCATGATATTCGCTGTCACCAAGCGTGAAAGAAAAACAGGCTAAAACGAGTTTTGCCGAAAGGTACATGTGAATATACCCTAGTCCAGGGGTGTTCAACACCTTTTTTGGCGAAGGACCACAACCGTCATTGTGGGCGGGTTCGCGGGCCTCAAGTTTAGAAATCCCAACAAGTGTAATTCCTAACGACCTAAACTATTGTGAATTTTTTTCTTACAGTTTACAGATGTTGCCGCTGGCCGCGTAACACAAAGTGCCGGGGCACGGTTTCGACACCCCTGCCCTGGTCAGTTTCTACGCGTCTACTACTGACGCCATAAAAACAGTAGTTTGTTTTGTCGAACCAAGTATAGTGTTGCTACGTTTATTAAATTAAGACCATTATGATGGGCTGGGCATGTAGATTAAACGGATAAACAGCAAAGAAACACGTGTAGAATAGCATCCTTGATAAGGGTTCGTTTTGAAGATTGGGTGATAATATTAAAACTGATGAGAGAAATAGGTGTTGGTTGTGAGTTAGATTGCTCCTACACGGGTTATGTACCGATGGCGGGCATTTGTATTAGGAAAGCAGACTTTCCAGTTTACTAATCCGTTAATTTATGATATTGCTGTTTATTTAAATTTGTGTCGTTATGCCATATGCGATTGTATGTTCACATTTGACTGGTATCTGTTTAGAATTAAAATCGACTGGCAGCAAAAGCAAGTACATTGGAACCCGTGTATAACGACATCGTTTTATGCGACACCTCACCTGTATCGTCAGATATTCTGTGGTATCAATTAATTCCTCACTGTTAACCATAACATTACACTGCTCGGTTATAACAACACTCGTTTATAACGACACAAAATATTCAGTCCCTTTCATGACTTTATAACCGAGTTCTGCTGTAGGCTGTTTTTCACGTATGATGGTGCCATCACAGTAGGCCTCACCTGCGGTGATCCACCAGGACACAGTATCCGCCCACGCACCAGTGGTTCACTCCGCACTCCGTCCCTTCCAGTGGCGGCCCTTTCTTTGTCTTACAGACGAGCGGCGCCGAAACGTGGCCGCACCACAGGTGCGAGCAGGGGTCGGGAAGGTTCAGCGTCCGACACAAGGAATACCTGTAACAACATGCAAATAAAGGGAGTGCGCGTATTGGACTAATGACATTTCACTGTACGGTCAATCGAGAACCATTCCATTTAGTGGCGTATCATTCACAGGTTATCTTAGTGGTAGAGTCTGTGACTGTTTGGCCTATTGGGGCCATGCCTGCTGCTGAGTGGAAATGGAAGTTTTCCTAGAGAACATTAAAGGTAAAGCAATCCCATTACAGGCCTAGACAGGCCCTGAGGGTTCCAGGAGGTTGAGGCTCCCTGATTGCTAGAAAATCGGCACATGAAGGTGGGATGGTTGTCAGACCTACGCACCGGCCGCCTTTACCCCCCAGGAAGTATTCCTGGTACTCATTTCTATTAGAGGCTGAGTCGACCCAGGAAGTATTCCTGGTACTCATTTCTATTAGAGGCTGAGTCGACCCCAGGGCCATAGTGCGGCCGAAAGGATTATGTCAATGGAAAATTCAGTGACACCATCGGGAATCGAACCCGCGACCTTGCGGCTTGCAGCGCAGTGCCTCAACCAACTGCGCCACCGCGTGCCCCTCCTAGAGAACATTACCTGACTTAAATACAGAAAGAGCAGCGTTTTTGGCATTGGGTGCCAGCGTAACTTCCGGGTCATTTACAGGGTCTACACAGTTTTTGATGCTCATACAAAGGCACTGCCTGTCCATACATTCCACCACTTCTCAGTGTCCTACATACACGCCAAAATACCTTTACTGATATCTGCACATACCAGCGAGGACCGTGTTACCTTGTAGGGGCTCTAAACACATCACTTGGCATTACCCTATGTCGCACGATTTTCATATGCATTTCTTACCCGTCTCCAAACTCCATGCGGCATTGTTCGTCCATCGAAAATGTTGCCTGCAGTGTGGATTTAAGATGAGTTGCGTTTCCTATCTTCGGCTGGTTTCTCAGACATGGCCACTGCCTGTGAACATTCCAGAAATTAGCACAAAACAGGAATAAAATCGGTGATAAGCTGTGTATCGTATAAACGAAATCACCAACCAATGCGCCTTTTATTAACTATCACTTACTTCCCGACATATGTTTCGGCGCCGAAACGTATTTCGGGAATTAAGTGATAGTTAATAAAAGGTGCATTGGTTGGTGATTTTGTTTGTATATTGAAAAATGCACGGTGAAAACAGTATAAAGCTGTGTATCGTGTTTTCATCGAATGGCATCACTAGACCTGTCTAAGGCGGTCCCGCACTTGACGTACGTTGTGTGCATGGGATTCAAAATTTGCACTGTATGTGACCATATCATCTAAGTAGAACTTGGCTGATGAATCAGGTTATTTGAAAAAATGTTGTTAATTTGTTTGCCACATATTTTTCTTTTTCATACGACAGTACCACCACCACCACCACCACCACCACCACCACCACCACTATTACTACTACTACTAATAATATATTTATTTGTTAATGAGTTATTCAGCCGGGCCTGAGGTACTGGTGGCAGTGACAATGAGGGTAGCCCTCTTCTGCCTTAGAGTCTTGTAGATAATGTAGCGACGTTTCAGAGGAACCTTTGTCTCTCATCAGGTTTTTCTGAAAAGTCGGTAAGCATGTACCAGGCTACGCGGCGACACATCTCCGGGTTAATCAGTACTTAGAAGGTGAGTTCATCCGGCCCCATGACCTCGGGAAAACTCACGCGGCTCTACTGTGGAACTCTTTCTTGGAGCAGGCTGACCACCTGAAATGATGAAACGTGGCTGACACCATGGGCGCCATAACGCTTCCGGTCACTGCGTCCTGAATGCAGTCGTTGCCAGCTGCTAGGTCGCCGTCGTGGGTCAGACCCAACCTGCGGGTCACACACAAATCCAAAGCAAATTTCAGAAATTTGATGTGTTCCGTGTCCGTGCACTATATTATACAAAAAACATTAAACACCAATAAATGTACAAAGAGTTTTTTCGTCAATTATAACACACTCCTACATGTTTCGAACCTGCTGGGTCATCTTCAGGGAGAAACTTTCCGTTGTCATTACATTAGGTTGCACTGTACACTAGTCAACTGCACTTTCGCGCTCAACTTTATAGTGCAACCTAGTGTAACGACAACGGAAAGTTTCTCCCTGAAGATGACCCAGCAGGGTCGAAACATGTAGCAGTGTGTTATAGTTGACGAAAAACTCTTTGTGCATTTGTTGGTGTTTAATGTTTTTTGCAAATTTCAGAAGTTTGAGTTGGTCTTCTGATGTTCTCTGTGTACAGCCACACGTCTCTTTTAGCTCAAAATATTTTAACAGTTCGTTCCCAGACGCCTTCAGCTAGAAGGTTTAATTCAGCGAGAGTTTGTTTCATACCTTTACAGCAACAGAAACAAATATATTTACCTGTCTATTCTAAAGGATTCTGACCAGCGAGGTGCATTGTTTTGCGTGCACCACCTTAGGATTTTCACACAATTTACCTTTTTGTATTTAATAACTTATTAAATGACACAGAATTTCTACAAACGATCATCATTTTAATTAGCGACAACTATGTTACTGCTGTTCAGCGTTGGTCAGTAAGCATTAAAATCTTCATGAAAGTAGCGTGCGCCAATTTGGTAACGTGTGCCATCCCGCAAAACGTGCTGCCGGCCCTGATGTTTCTCCCTATAATGTATGACACGTAGAATTACTAGGTACCTGGCTGTGGGTCCCAGTTGCCGCGCGGTCTAAGGCGTAGGTCTGCGGCCGAGCGCTTGCTGCGATCGTGGGTTCGAATCCCACCGGGGGCATGGATATTTTTCTCTTGTGAGTGTTTGTGTTGTCAGGTAGAGGTCTCTGCGACGGGCCGATCCCTCGTCCAGAGGAGTGTGGTGTGTGTCTGAGTGTGATCAAGTGAAAATAAACAACCTCGACACCTACTGTGAGTAGGTAGAAGAGGGAAGGACTACGAAACGAAACGAAACCTGGCTGTGTCCATCTTCTCTTATTCGAAAGAGGGAAATTGGGTTTTGAGATAAGGCCAGTTTTCTGCTTAATAAGAGACGTTGGAGGAATTCCGGAAACCTAGTGATCCTAAAGAAAATTATGGTTTGAAAACACTCATTTTAATATATGGGCCTGTGAAAGCTGACGTGTTTGACGACTCGAGAATGTTACTTAAGGAAGGACTTCAGAGATCCCCTTCAGCCCGAGGGTACTGAATGATGGGCTGGACGAAGATTTCGGGTGAAGAAACAAGAGATGTTCAACATTTCCTTTGAAAAGTATTTTGGAAAGTGACTGCATGAAAGAGGGGAAGAAGATAGGAAGATCACGTATCGAAGTGGTCCTTAGGGGCTGTGAATTGGGTTAGTGTGACGTGATATAATCGTTGGCAGTATGTAACGCTGGTTTAACGGTGGCGCAGTGGCGCTATTGCACGCGGTGGCGCAATTGGTTGAGGCACTATGCTACAAGCCGGAAGGTCGCGGGTTGGATTCCCTATGGTGTCATTAAAATTTTTCATCGGCGTAATCTTCCCGGTCGCACTTTGGCCCTCCCGTCGACTCAGCCTCTGACAGAAATGAGTACCAGGGTTATATTCTGGGGATAAAGGCGGCCGAGGTGTAAGGCTGACAAGCTTACCACCTTCATGTGCCGATTGTCTTGAACTCTGGGAACCTAAAGGCCTGTCCAGGCCTGTAATGTCATAGCTTTACCTTTATCACGTAGTGTCGAGGTCGTGGGTCTGTATCTTACCTTTACCTTTACCTTTTTACCTCCATCCTGAAGCGTTCAGTCTCAAGTATTTAGCCTTCAGACTTACACATGTGCCATCTCGTGGGCAATAATGAAGGCGCTGGTGAGTCCCTCGTCTCTGTTGAGGGTGCAGCTTCTTGTTGGGTCGCATGCCCCCGAAACGGGGGCGTAGCCAGAGGGTCCTCCTATATCGGCGCGTGTCAGCCACACTGCCATATCGTGCTGCCCGCCGAGCTTCTCATTCCATCTGTTGACGTTCTCAAGGGAACGCTTCGCGTTGCCGTCAACCACCTGTTAAAAGGGATTCCGTGTCATTCTTGTAGCGTATCTGCTGTTCCACGGTTTTCTAAACTTTGCGCCGTGCTTTATAGGCAGGCGCACGGAAGGGGCTCTGTAAAGATAGGCAGAATATCTGCAAATAACTGCTTGTTCAAAGATGATTCATGTATTCTCTGCGTTACGTGTCGTAAATGATCAGCTAGCTATGAAGAGTATGGTAGGAGATGAATATACGACAATGGATTTTTTAGGCGCTTTCGCAAATTTCGAAAAACAACTACTAGCTTCGTCATGTATGTTCGTCCGCATGAAACAACTCGGCTGCCACTAGATGGATTTTCATAAAATCTAATATGTGAGGATTCTTCGAAAATCTGTTTAGAAAATTAAAGTTGTATTAAAATCTGACAAAAATAATCAGCGCTTTACTTGGAAAACCTATGCACACTTGTAATATATTGCTGAGTTATCCTTAGAACGAGAATTGCTTCATATACTCTTCTAGAGAAAACCAAAACACATACTTTGGGTATGTTCAATGATTTTTTTCCGGAAATCGTGCCCTTTATGAGGTAATGTGAAAAAATATGGTAGGGCCAGACATGTCACAGAAGATAATTTAATACGGCGCATGCGCTTTGCAGGCTGGGTAAATAAGGCTACAGACACACACTCGGAATGTGCAATACGTATTGCTTTTCCACAGCAACAGTGGTTACGCGAACGCGCTTCAATCTTACGTTATGCGTACATTGCCTGTCTTGTTACAATACTGTCTTAGTATGTGTATGAAAAGACTGAAAAAATAAAGCAATTCGTCACCAGTCATTGTAGCCATAATTGGACGAGATTCGAAGAGGAGATTTTTGGAATAAAGTGAGCTGCGAATACAGTTAAAAAATGCCTGAAAGGGACACTTATTGGGAATTTCGCGAGGAGCTTACTTCTTTTCTGCGAGCACCTAGTACCAGATTCCTAATATTTCATGTCAAAATTGATGTGGATCTAAAAGACGCTGTCCCATGACTCCCTCAATTGCCATTTAAAAGAGATGCACTCAGCAGTCGAGTCAGAAGTGTTCCGTTACGACGGCCATCTACTTTTAGTATCAGACAGTGCTTGTTTTCACAAATAAAAAATGTTGACTGGCTTCGCACTTGTTTTACAACTGTGCTCCATTTGATAAGCTTACGTACCTACTCTTTGCGTTTGATGCTTCTGAAACATTAAGGGACGAAGTGCTGCAGGTCTTCCGCCGAATTCTCTGGACGTACCGGCAGGACTTACGACAACAGAGATTATAACTCAGTTAGGATGTCAGATTTCTCTTCGAGAATCGAACCTGATACTTCCAAATGCTGTTCACACGGACTACCCGTATAGGCTACTTGACGTGCTTGGCACAATTAATGTTTTTGGAATTGCTGGATTACTCGGCGCATATAGGATCACAGATGGGCGTGTGGTAATGCTGTGGTGATTGTTGAAATGTTGAAACCAAAGTTACTTAACACTTTATCGCGAGGTGCGTGTACCTGACCGTCTTGTTTATCTTCAAAGAATATCATCCGAACTATAACCAGTCGCAGGTTTGAGTCTAAGGACGGGTCTTTGTAGATGGCGCTGACCTGAAAACAGAAAATATGACTAATTAGACTCGTTTCTAGGCGCTTTAGCTTAGTCGCGAGAAATGCCCATTAGCTTCGACATGTCCGTCTGTCTCTCAATCTGTCCCTATATATTAGCATTGTTCCCACTCGACGTATTTCCTTGAAATGTGTTATTTTGGACTTTTATGAACATCTGTCGAGGAAATTCAAATTTGGTTAAAGCCGGGCAAATACGAGTATATAGGGCACTTAATATGAAGAACTAGGTACGTTCTACTGTTGCCAGCGATATTAGCCCTTTAAAGACGAAGCGTATCTGTTTTATATAAGGACTCAGCTCGTACCGCGCTGTAAACACTCTCCACATCGGTTATAAAAACCAGTCTCTTAATGTTTTATAAGGCAAAAGTTGCTGTTTGTTCTGAGATCCACACAAAACACATAAAAGCAATGTGGGCACCACGTAGAATTTTTTAATGTTAAACCTGGTCGTATGTAAAGTTACCGCTAGGCTTTAAGAGGTTAAGACGCCATAAAAGCGCTCTCTTCGCGCGAAATGGTATCTGGCTCTTAGGACAGCCGAGGAGGTATAAATATCACGCGAACTCGCCATTATGTTTCCTTACACGTACATTGCCTACCTTGTTATGTCATTTAAAGGACGTGTAGAATTCGATCTTAAAGTTGCCCACTGCGTGAACATCCACGCATAATATAAACTAATTCAGGTAACATATGTTGCTAAGTGCACTGGAAGGACAGAGTAAAATAGGGTGACCAGATGTCCCGTCTTTAACGGGATTGTCCTCTTTTTCAGCCGCTGATCCCATTGTCCCGAGAAAATGTAATCGGGACGCGAAACACCCCCTTTTTTTAAAGAACGCGTCCCACTTTTATTGTGCATTTTAATTTTAATAACAGAAACACATTTTAAAGGAAGTTCTTGTATAGACTTTTACAATTTCATAAAGGAACAGCCAACCCTTTTGGAAGAAATTCTGTCATCTAAAAAATATGACAAAGATATTAGCAGTGTATGTCCTGGACTGTCCGCTCAATAGAGATTTGTGTAATTTTACAGCGTTAATGTGAGACTATAACAGCGCCAAATATCTAAGTAAGCTATGTTAATTTTAATCCAGGTAAACAGTTATGGCTAGTAGGCATGAAACGAGTACGAGAGAATCGTTTTAACTAATACGACAGTCGAGTCGTGTCAACTCACCACGAGTGTCCCTTTTTTTCTTCTTGTTTTACAAACCTGGTCACCCTAGAGTAAAATCACGAAGAACGTGGGTTTAGTGTAGACTAGTTCATGTACTAGTTTTTCGTAAGAAGAAGTGTTATTAATATTTTTATAACACTTGATTTGAGTTGAGTTTCGGATATGAAGAATTAGGCGGACGGAGGGACGGGCGGAGTGATAGACATAAGTATCCTTTATGCGCACCGTGCAAGGGCGTATAAACTAGAGGCCATAAACCTCAGTGGTACACCTACAAGCAGGGCTGCTAACTTGGCTGACTGTTCTCATTACACACCGCCCGCGGACTAAGGGAATTAGAGGAATGCGACGCAGCTCTGTTATTAGGAATGTTATCAAAGTTGGAGCGACGCTAAATTGATAGCTCCTGGTGGTTTTAGGGGCGAACGAAATTTGGAAAGTAGGGCTGCACAGAGTTCAGGGGGTCAACGCTTCCTGGAAACTCATTTAATAAAGAGGAGAGTTAAGACATTATGATGGCGGCAGAGGGCTAGTTCTAAAGGCTCACAAACAGGGCTTGAATGTGACAGATGTGATTTAGATTATTCATTGTAAGGTCATAAGTTGCATTTTGGGCTGAGATGATCAAGACTATAAATGTTAGCAGCATAATCATAAGTAATGTAATAGTTGGTTGTGTAGAAAATATGTGAAGTTGTGCATATTTATTCAGTGTCAGTCACACAAAATAATACGAAATAATAAACACCAACTAACGCACCACTTAATGTCCGCGGACAGTACACGACACCTCTCAAACGGAGGATGAAACATAGGGCACAGTTACACTTAACTGTATAAACGCAACCATAGTGTATCAGAACTATTCTCCCTGAAGATGGCCCAGCAGGGTCGAAACATGTAGGAAACTTTTACGAATAAAGATTATATATATTTTGGTGCATTCGTTGGGGTTTATTTATTTCGTATGATACAGTGCACGGACATGGAACACACAAAACGATCTTAAATTTTGTTTTACGTGTGACTGGTTTCGGCTCTAATATCGAGCCATCATCAGGCCTTATCCAAGAACAGATACAGAAAACCTTTTTCGTATCCAAAACCCGAGATACAAAGCAGGTCTTTTGTTGCTTTGTTTTTGGACATGGCCCGACGATGGCTCGATATCAGAGCCGAAACTAGTCACATGTAAAATAAAAATGTTGATGTTTTATGTGAGTGACAGTGAATAAATATGTATTTTTGATCTTATACACGAACGGGGTTGTTTCATATAAACATTAAGTGAAGTTGTGCCTATGCACGCCAGGAAGGCGTAGGTGGGAGTGAAGTTACAGCTCCACGCATCGTTAAACTCGGCTTCATGTTCCGGCTGTTTTACTTCCAGGAAAGAGCCCTCGGTATTTGGTTGTCAAGGCCCATTTTTATGTCATAAGAAAACACTACGTCTATAAATTTCTTATATTTTATAGAGTTATACATTTTGTTATGACCCGTTTCTTTGTAAGACGCGCCGATGTTGAGGAATTTGACCATATTCAACTGGAATTTTATTTTAAGTGGTCTGTTACAAATCAAAATTGCATTCACCCTTCAGTTATTAATGTACGTGTATGTAACTCCAGTACTAAATGTAAAATTAATTTCCTACCTGGTTGTGGACACGTAACCGGCCACGGACCATAGTATTTCTGTTCGTGGACAAGCGTCATAGGATGGGAATATTATCTAGAAAATTTAGCAACAACACTGATTTATGTAAATAACAAGGGACGTTTGCTTATTGCTTTAGTTTGAACACACTGCACCCCTTAAAGGAAAGCCAAAATAGCTCAGTCAGTGTAGCGATTACGCTACCTGCTGGACGTCCGAGGAGTCGCCCTTTGATTCCCGGCAGGAGCAACAAATTTACCACTCGAAAGCGTCTAGGCCGGTTCTAGGGCCCCTCAAGACTCCTGTTCAGCAGGTACCGGGAATTCTTCGTCGTAGTCCTTCCATCTTCTGCCTACTCACAGCAGGTGTCGTGGTTGTTTATTGTCACTTGATGACACTCAGACACAGACCACAGTCGGTAGGACTCCTCTGTGCGAGGGTTCGGCCCGTCGCAGAGACCTCTATCTGACAACACAAACACTGTACAAGAGACAAGCATCCATTCCCCCGGTGGGATTCGAACCCACGATCCCAGCAAGCGCTCGGCCGCAGACCTACGCCTTCGACTGCGCGGCCACTGGGATCGGCCCGGGAATTCTGTCTCTGGGGATAAGTGGCCGCGGCATGAAGGTGACCACTCATGTACCAATCTGTTACCGAGTTTTAAGACACGTATTTGTTGGGTTTTCCCGGGCACGCATCTGGAATTTTTGTAGTAATCTGTAGTTCTTACGATATTCATGAGGGCCAGGATGTATTGCTGCACTTGCTCTCTTCCGTGGAACTTGATGACTGTGTGGTCAACTGCCAGGGCGAGTTCCAGCCACCTGGGAGGCGCGTTTACGCTGAAATCCAATGGCCTGCGCTTATCTGGGCACAGAAAAACATGTCTCATGGAATGGGCCATGAAAGCGAGTTTCTTGATCAATGTATAAGCAAGACATAATCCAGTTGTTTACCTGTTGCCTATATATACATACCAGAATACCTGAATAGGTTAGTATTTTTCTTGTTCCTGTGGCTTGGCAGTTCTTGCTGTTAATTTTATAGACGACATTCATTCTAAAAAATAGAGGAAAAGTGCGGTCAATCATAACCACATTCAGTAGCAGTATTCTGCTTCGCGTCACTTAGTCCGATCCTCTTCTACCTTGCGGTGTAGAGGTAGCAGTATTCTACTCTATATTATATTGCGACATGTTGCAGATTTTTTTTCAAAAGCCATAATCAGGCAGATAAAAAATACCTGCACAAAGAATGCCTACGTACGACAAAATATTTTTTTTTTATTTTTTATTTTTATTCTCTCTGCCAGGACTTTATATACGCCTGATGGCTTTTGGTAAAAGCCGAATTCTGTTGCAATATAGATATACAGCAAAATACTACTAATGTGGCAGTGACTGACAGCTCATTTTCCTCTCTTTTTTACTTGTTCAGTATAGCACAAGGGTATGATACACGTACTCATTCATTCCTTGCCTCTCCATCGCGCGCGCGCACACACGCACACACACAAGCAACAAATTAATACTATACGTTGTTACACTATGGGCTACATACACTTTGGTGACGACAGCAACACAAATGTGATTTGTAATAAAATTCTTCTGTAGTAACTAAGTGATAGGAAACACGTATCTTTCAGTCTTCATCGAAAATAAGTAATAAACAGAGTATAAAACACCTGCTGTTCTACCTTAGTTGGCGCAACAACTAGGTTTCTTACTGTAAGAAAGGGTTTAATTTTTGAGTGTTTGGAAACAAATTTCTGAGGGGAAATTCGTAATCTGGAGGGATAAAACAGTAGAGGAATGGGGACAATTACATATGGAGGAGAGTCGTAATTGGCACTTTTCAGCTGGATTTGTTAAGATGATTAAACAACTTCACAGTCGATTAGCGTGTAACACGCTTGCTAGAAGCAGGAATTGCAACACCCGGATATAAGAACCTTCTTGAAAAACATTTTATATGCCTAAACGTGTATGGGAAAATAATATGAAAACGGATCGTAGAGAAGTGGGCTGTGAGGATGTGAGTTGGGTTGTACTGGCTAAGGATGACAATTATGAAAAAAACATTAATCACCAACAGATGAACAAAGTTTTTTTTCATCAATTGTAACACACTCCTACGCGTTTCGACCCTGCTGGGTCATCTTCAGGGAGAACTTTCTGTTGTCGTTACACTAGGGTTGCACTTTATAGTTGAGTGAGAATGTGCTGTTGACTGTGTACTGTGTACTGGAGGCGTGAACTGTCTGCGGTCCGGGCCTGTACTGCAGGCCGGGTCCGCAGAGAGTTCACG
>BLKM01002298.1:1738629-1779637 GCA_013340265.1 Coptotermes formosanus
GAGAATGTGCTGTTGACTGTGTACTGTGTACTGGAGGCGTGAACTGTCTGCGGTCCGGGCCTGTACTGCAGGCCGGGACCGCAGACAGTTCACGCCTCCAAAAACAACGCAGTACACAGTCAATGGCACATTCTCGCTCGACTATAAAGTGCAACCCTAGTGTAACAACAGAAAGTTCTCCCTGAAGATGACCCAGCAGGGTCGAGACATGTAAGAGTGTGTTACAATGAAGAAACTCTTTGTGCATTTGTTGGTGATTAATATGTTTTGTAAAATATAGTGCACGGACATACTACGTAGAACACATTAAAAGTATGAGAGTTACGAGTTGTATTTTGTGTTGACAGGTTTGAACCTTCGGGTCCCGTGACAATAGAGACGTTCTTTGGGGTGATTCACCCCTTTTTTTTACAGTAAATATAAAAACCCAATATTTAGGATCAACTAGCGTTCTGTAAACCTTCTTTTCTGTGTCGCATATACGTTTTGGGAGGTGTAAATTTATGTATTCACTAATTTATGTAACTAAGACTCCAACATTGAATTTTTCATTTCTTGTATTGGTCCCCTTGACACATTTTTATCACAATTGATTCTTACGTCTAAGATTTTCCGACTATATGACCTAACCAATTATATCAATATATTTCGTACGGTCTCGAGCCTATCAAGAAATTACTTTACAAATCCCATGTCTAGGAATCTTTGAAGATGTTTTACCTTATATTTACAGCTCCGTCAAGCAACGAGCCTGATATTTTAAATAAAAGTCAGTGATATTAGACAGTATTAATCTATGTAAAAAGCCTGAGACCTCAGTTTGAATGTTTAATAACTACATTTGTGAAAATGTTATCCTTTTAATCAATATACACAGCTTGATGATTGCTTAATTTTAAGTCGAAACATGTAGCTGATTTCCAAACACATAGTTTTGTTTCATGGACAAATGTTGGTTTTTAGAGAAGTTCTTATAAAGCCGATTATCTGCTCGCTGAATCAGCGTGCTCTGTCTCTGTGTGCTGTGTTTTTTTGAGCGCGGTGTGTTATTTTGTGTGTTGTGTCTTATTGTAGTACCACTGCCACCGGGCACAAACCCATTTGCAGTCCAAATAATAATAATAATAATAATAATAATAATAATAACTTACTCTTTACTTAATCAATAAGTCAATATTCTGCTATTCGTTAATTAGGACGCTGCATCCCATTTATCTATTTAATCACTCTGCTGTCACCTACCTTTTCTCTGTGTGATCACTGTGCTGTCACCTTCTGTCGGCTTAGCATGCTGTCTCCTGCCTTTTATCTGCTTAATCAGTATGCTGTGTCTTACCTTCAGTCTCCAGGTTATTGTCGAGAAAGTATCCCACTTCTTCCTCTCGCTCGAGTTTCTTCCGAATGTGTTCAAATATTGCGCGGCTGTGTTCCGGGTTTTCTTCAGGGTCTTCCACAGTATATAAATCGAATGTTTCCTCTGTAGAAGAAATCTGTTCCATTAGAGTCATATTGGAGAACTCCAATTCTGTCGTGTTGTGCCTCCAATAAGACTCCCTCTTAGGCCTCTTCGGACAATCAGGAAGGACTGAATCTGCTCCAGAAGAATCATTCTTGGTTCCATTCGTAACACTTGCTTGTCTTGATGGTGTTGCAGTCCCAGAATCCTGATCGTCCTGCAGTTTAAAATTTTTCTTGGCTCTGTACACCAAATGAGGATGCTGATGATTCAGCCCTTCAATGGGCACGACAGGCTGAACAAAATAGGAATTCCCTTTGACCTGAATCAGTCCTGTTATGTCTCCTGTACCACTGTCACCTATCGGGAGGTTGTCGCAAGTCGTAAGGGCGACAATGGAGTTTACGTCGCCCCTTACGATACCAGTTTGAAGCTTGCAGATTTCAGTACTTCCCACCGATTCTCTTTTCCCTTTAGTTACCCACTCAACCTCCAAACCGTCTCGTACAAGTAATGCAGGATTGGTTTTTACTTCCAGTATCCAGTCTTTCAATCTAATAATAGTGACATCATCTGGTTTATTAACACTTGGTCCCGTGTCGAAAGATTCATTATCGATTTTGCCGTCAGAATTTGTAATTTTTCTCTGAGCAACCAATTTATTTTCTACTCTTCCACTATTGCTTTCAGCTGTTCCCCTCTGACCATTTTTCTCTTCTGATTGTGTGTACGTATTTTGAACAGGATATGAAGGTTCTTGCGACTTATTCATATCCACTTCACTTTTTATTCTACTATCTGTATTATCGCTCACATATCTCGTATGCTGTTTACTACCTGCATTATTTATAAGCTCTTGCCCAGTTCCACTTTCAAAAATCCTTGCATCCTCTTTGTCACGTTTGTCATGAACTCTAGCACTTAGAACATCATTACTTTCGATTTGCCTCTTCGCACGTGATATTGGCGTGTTAGTACCGGAAGCCAGCACCACAGGGAAGACGATGTCGTACTCGTCGGTATTTTCCAACGTTTCCAAAATGTCCTTTATTGATTTGTGCATATTTGAGGCCGTCACTATATGATACTGCCACAGAAGCGCTGTCACAAAACACAGACTTGCTAAAGACATCATTTTAGCAAGGAGCACCCGCGATTCCACTTTTCACGTAACGAAAACACGGGGATTGTGCTGTAACACTGATACGTCCTCTCGAATGGAGTATATATTACACTTAATGCTGGAACCACCGCCTCTCCGGCTTGTGTCAAGGGAATCACTGATACATACAGAAATGTTTCTTTCTGCTAGTGACTTAGTGCACTGTGTTCGCGATGTCTGTGCCCCTCAACTGTACGGTACGCTAGAGGAGTAGGCCTCCACAGCTGTGGACTGAGTCCTGCCCTCGCTGTTGTTATTAGATCTGATGTTACCAAAGCATCAGGCTGAGAATGTAATGTGACGCCTCTGACGTCACGACGACACTGCATCTGCTCAAGACATGGATCAGAGACGCCGATGTACAAAAACTGATCACGAATTCCTCCGCCGTAAATTGTGGCAGGATTTTGAATGTCAGTTTGATGTTTCTAGAGCCACTCGTGGCGCTCAAACTGAAATTCATTAATGACTAATTACTGTTCACAAAACTTTTTAATTAGCCTGTCTGTGTGTGCAGCTCTAAGTTATAAAATAGGGGCACGTGGTGGGGCAGCTTGTTGAGGCACTGCGCTACAAGCCGGAAGGTCGCGGTTTCGATTCCCGACGGTGTAATTTGAATTTTCCATTGACTTAAACCTTCCGGCCGCACTATGGCCCAGGGTTCGACTCAGCTCCTAGCAGAAATGAGTACCAGTGCTATATCCTAGCGGATAAACGCGGCTGGTGCTTAGGCTTGACAACCTTACCACCTTCATGTGCCGACTGTATAGAAATCTGCGAGCCTCAACCTCCTGGAACCCTAAGGATCTGTCCAGGCCTGTAATGGGATTGCTTTAAGTTGTAAAATACCAAATCGGAAAAGCCTTTACGGACACTGTATATTGTATAAGCAATATGTAGAATTTTATTGTGTTACATAAGGTGGTACTTGTAGTTATCGCTGCCCTTCAAACGGTTTATTTATCACGAATTACTTACATATTTGCTCATTTAATGGGTGTCTTTCTGTCCTGTGTATCTCAAGCTATCCTGCACCAACAGTAGCAACATTCTGTTGGAGGGCAGTGCACAATAACGCGCCTTGTGTGTTTTAGAGTCCTGTGACGTCACTATATGGTTCGGTCCATGAAGTGGGTTTGGGGGGGGGGGGAGGACGTTTCTCTGTGGTTCCATAGACTCGTCATTTACACCAAGAGCCCTGATATTGTTCTGGCCTTTCAGACCCAGCTGATGGCTTCAGATCAAGCTTGCTGAAAGCCGCAAGAAATGTGAACGCCCAGCCGTGATGCGTTAAAGGAGAAGGGCAGAAGTCGTTACGCGTTAGTTTAGAGTGTAAAACTGTTAGCCCACCGGAACACGAATTTCATCTAACATGGATTTAATAACTGAATTTCTCGTCTTAGAAGAAGCTGCAGACTCCTGAAAAACTAATTGGTTAATGTAATATAGAGACATAACCTCTGTTTATTTTACATCCACTCTGTTGTAAAATTCAAGTTTATTTTCGCGTCAAATGAGGTGGAATATATAATAAGTACTGCGTTTTAAAGTGTCAGTATTTATACATATGACGTGTAAGCAGGTGACGAAATCACATACCAGATAACAGACTATCACAGAGGCACATATCACTACGAGATTTTCAATAATTCGATTTTGGTGGTAACACTGCATAAACTTTATTTCTTTATGCACTACATACCTTTTGTCATCTTTTCCTCAAGCGACTCGATGCCTTTACTTCCTTACACCGAATTTTCCGTACGTCTCTTACACGCACAGTCAAAACAGAAATGAGATAAAATGGTACGGCCCACGTCCTAACCAGAGGTTGCTAACACCCCGCGCTCTGCTTTACAGGCTTTGCGGTGCAAGTTTTGCAGGGTGGTTGTGTAATTGCATGCCGCTAGCGCTAGGATATTGCAAATGACATAATGAGTCATACCGGTCTTGTCAGGCATAAGGATATCGGTATCATCCGGACTTGATCCTACCACCCTGCTTGTCAGAACAGCAACTTTTAATTAGGTTCCGTCTTGATTCTGGGTCCCTGACAACAGGTGCTGTAGAGTCCAAAGTGCAGGCTGCCCTTCAAGTACCTCTTAGGTCTATAGAACGTTACAAGCATATACCATCATAAACTGCAGACATCATAAACCACGCTCAGAGTTGACCTCTTAACATTTTGAAGCATTCATCTAAATGTCATTTAAAAATGTAGCTTCTACCGCAAATAAAACGTAGCGTCTCAATAAAAAGGTCAAATGTTACGGTTAATTCGAATTTTTGTTCTACAATATTTTTATCTACTGTATTAAATGACAACCATGGGAAATGTTTTATTCTTCACGACAGTCGTTGAGTCTTTATGCATAAATACAGGTCTGCTTGTGTCGGCATCATAACAGACTGTTAGTATGTCCACCGTTTTTCCGAAATATGTTATAGAATTCTTTTTGTATAATGGGATCGCATTTACTACATATACCCATACGAACAGAGGCGCACGTTAAGTGGTACCAATAAAAGGGTATGGTAATATTACATATGGTGATATGAAGGCTTTTGAGTGATGGAAAATTCTCTAATCACATGAAAGCAAGACCAGAGGAAAAGATTGTTATGGAGAGAGGATATTTGATTTAACTATTTGAAGTAAGGTGACAGTGCCTACTGTTTGAAGTAAGGTGACGGTGCCTACTGTTTGAAGTAAGGTGACGGTGCCTACTGTTTGAAGTAAGGTGACGGTGCCTACTGTTTGTGGTCACGTTTATAAAATAAGCAGAACATAGGTACAGCACTGCAGTTATAGGAAATTAAATGCAAATACCTTACACTAATACGACATTAAAACAGGAATACGTAACGTGAAATTAGAAAATAATTCTCGTATGTTGGAAATGACCTGTAGATAGAAAATCAGAAGGAAGTAAGTTTAAAAATGTGCATTGGCATGATGAAGAGACGACTTTTATCACTTCTGAAGCCGATGTTAAGCCCTTAAAGGCGGAGGCTACACGTTCTCTCGAAACGTCGAGAGACATACACAGCGACTCAGCGTCGCATCCCAGAAGACCGGAATTGACTTTCAAAATTGTAAGGACTAACATGTAGGTACATACGTGTGTGTGTGTGTATGTACGTATTATGTATGTATGTATGTATGTATGTATGTATGTATGTATGTATGTATGTACGTATGTATGTACGTATGTGTGTACGTATGTATGTACGTATGTATGTACGTACGTACGTATGTATGTTATGTATGTATGTATGTATGTATGTATGTATGTGTGTGTATGTGTGTGTGTATGTATGTATGTATGTATGTATGTATGTATGTATGTATGTATGTATATGTATGTATGCACGCACGTATGTATGTATGTATGTATGTATGTATATATGTATGTATGTACGTATGTATGTATGTACGTACGTATGTATGTATGTATGTATGTATGTATGTATGTATGTATGTATGTATGTACGTATGTACGTACGTACGTATGTATGTACGTATGTACGTAGTACGTACGTATGCAGGTATGTATGTATGTATGTATGTATGTATGTATGTATGTATGTATGTATGTATGTATGTATGTATGTATGTATGTATGTATGTATGTATGTAGGTAGGTAGGTATGTATGTATGAATGTACGTACGTACGTACGTACGTACTTACGTATGTATTGGTATGTGCGTATTTGCGTATATATATATATGTACGTAATTTATTTTCAGAGATTTTACCTAAAGTTGGAATGGGTGCGTCGTTTTGTACTTAACGTGGAAAGATCTGGTACTGATTTCAACATTTCCTTCAGATATTTGATAAAATTGTACAGAAAAACAGTTCCGACAGTACCAAAATTAAATTCGAACAGCACATTCAAATGTTGACTTCCAATAATAAATTACTCGGAACTACGTTTATGAAGGATACGAATGGCTGGACAAAAGAGCTGGCAGTCACATGCTAATTTAATGTAAAAAAATACACAAAGATTCTCGTCTGATGTACATACGTGGACTGCAATTTCAGTTACTCACAGAGGCAAGGAACTCGAGAGAATGAGGGAGCCCCACACTGCAGGGGATCAGGCTGTGGATTAGTTTTTACACAAGTAAAAGCGGAGCTGTCTGTCCGTGAAATGAGTAAAACTGCGATGTGACGTCAGCAGATTGTTTTTTCCTGTAATTACGTTAATAAATTCCAGAATATCGTAGTTGTATTTGTGTGACATTAAAATATACCGATATGAAACATGGCGCTGAAGTACACAAGGGTCAGCAATATAAATGCATCTCTGATAATATATAGAAACATATGAATTCGTCTCTGTGGTCCCGGCCCGCAGGCCGGGACCACAGAGAGCTCACGCCTCCAAAAACAACGCAGTACGCAGTCAACAGCACATTCTCACTCAAATATAAAGTGGAACCTTAGTGTAACGATAACAAAAAGTTCTCTCTGAAGATGACCCAGCAGGGTCGAAACATGTAGGAGTGTGTTACAATTGATGATAAAACTCTCTTTGTGCATTTGTTGGTGATTAGCGTTTTTGTATTTATTATAGAATTTTTATTTTACAAATGAAAAGAAGTATTACATATATGTTACTATTTTATTTGCATTATTTCTAGTATAAATTGAGTTATGCACATAGAATTTCACGTCTCTGATTACATTTTATTATTCCAGCTTTTGAGCACATATATTTGGCAGGAAGTACAGACACTTCTCGACTCACGCAATTTCAAGTTATGCAATTTAAAACTTACGCAGGTTTTAATGAAGGTGAAAGGCGCGAGGAATTTTTCCTTGGGGAAATGAAAGCGCATTGAGACGAAGGCGAAGGAAGAATACTGCTGTACGATAACACAGGCGGCGGGGCGGTCACACTGTGGCCGATCAGGTTTCAGTATGTTTGAATTTGGATGTCAGCTGGTCTCCCTTGTGCATACATATATTTTACAGTACGTATATTCAAAAAATTGCTTGCAAAAATTCGCCTTTTGCCGGACCTACGTCGGGGAGTGTCTGTATTCTGAATTGCAGCAGCTTATTATTTTTAAAAAGAGTAAATGTAAAAATCTGATTACGTACCAGATAATACATGAGACAGAAATTAATTATTTTTCCGTTGTTCGTAATTTTTCAATAAAATAAATTATACTCTAGTTATTGTTGACTGTGTGACAATGGATTTAGGTTCTGGACAGCAGAGTGGCTAATGAACTTTAGCAGAGGCACGTATCGGCGACTATAAACATACAAAAGCACGAAATGTTCAAAAGAAGCTTCCATTAAAATCTGTCTTCTCTCCCAACGTCTAATCTAGAGTGCTTCTTTGGCATGTTTTGAACACATGTTAGTGCATAGCCACTGGTAGTTGTGTGTATTTCTATAACATCAAGAAAGTGGGAGGGGGGTCTTGGTGAGTCATGATATGAAGACCGTCAGCGCAACGATGCAGAAGACATTCACGAGGCTGGAGTGTCGGTGGTGGGGGGATCCGTCCATAGTGTTGCAGAGATCACCCCCGCAGCAGGCGGTGCAGGCGGATAGCTTATTGCGTTCACCTATTACTATGCAACCAGGATCGCACTTGTTGGTGCAGATTCGCTTCAGTGACCACAGGCGCCAAATGTGGGTCTTGTTTTCGGTGATGATCATGTAAGAATACCGTTTCACCTGCAATGTGAACAGTCGTGTAGCGTTAAGCATACTGTCTGTAACCGTATTTCGTAATGTATCCAAATATAAATATGGAACCAGGGGCGTAGCTAGGGCATGGGGCGATTGGTGCGGCCTCCCCGGGGCGGCAGGGTCTAAGTGAATGCTTTAAATTAAAAAACTGAGTTTCTGTGCTCAACAGTATTTAAATTGTTGAGACCAATAACAGGAAATTCAATAAATGTGATTTTTTAAAATAAATAATTCATATTAGCGGCGGCCATTGTAATCACCCGCAGAGATGAGTGTGTTTTCTGGCCGACCAGTCAGTTTATTGTTTAATGTTTGTAGTATAAGGGTAGAATTGATCTGAGTTACTTATTTACCTATGTACTGCATTGAACACGTACATAAGTACATACAATCACATACATGTATATAATCAGAGCAGGAAGAATTTTCTTCGTATATTGTTAAGAATAAGAGCCATTCCTTATATCGTCGAGCGTTTGATTGATCTGTTGAATATGAAATCAAATATCTGGGATTCTATGATTAAGGCCTAGAAGTACTGAATGTCTTTGATATAAGGCATATTATCCGTATATTGTGTAATTAAATTAAATTAAATTAAATTATTTTTCATTAATGTGCTGCGTCAACAGCCAAGTCACCCGTAACAGAACCAGCACAACATTCAGGGACAAATAACAAAAGTTAATAAACAGGACACAAATGAAGCACACACAAAACAAACCAAATATATCTTAATTCATTGCGATACCTTATGATATAAAGCAAAATATGATATTTAATGTGACCGACTGTGATAACTTACTTTCTGAAGACATCCCAAAATAACTACAAACTGAATTTGCTGCAGTGGCACGACTGGGGGAGGAACCAAATTTGAAGGACGGACTAACATGAAACAGAGGAATCTCGGAGGTTCCGAGTGGCAGATTGAAGGCCTACAGTGGTGATGATAATGATGGCGATGATTATGGTGATGATGACAAAGATGATTATGACAGCAATGATGATGATGATGATGATGATAATAATAATACAAGTATATTCAATAACTGTAGGAGCCACTCACGATATCTTTAAATATTCCGTCAGTCAATGCACTTGAATTAAATTTTCATTTATTAACGTGCCACTTCCACCACCGCTGTGATCAGTTATAAGGCCAAACTAAAGAAAGAATAAATATAACACGAATTACATAAACAGTAATAATAATAATAATAATAACAATAATAATAAAGGGTTCATACAAAATGCAAATTTTCGTGACCGAACCCTCCCTTGACCGTGTTCGCTACTGTGACCACTTTTATTAACTTCATACAGAGCGAGGAACATAGGACCGCCTCTTGACTGAAAGGCGATTGCCGCTATAATGTGAATCGGGTCTTACCATGCAAGTCCTTCTGTCACCCTGGCACTTGAGGACGAAGCTGGTGTCGTTCTCTTTGAGGTGGCTGCACTGTTCCCCGGCTTCCATGCTGTCGCACACATGGCATGACAGATCGTTGGCCTTCTCTGCTGCTTGTGGCGTCTTTAGCGTGTCTGCAACAAGCTTGCGCTATGATTATTGGAAACAAAATTAACTGTGGTGTAACAGGTGGAAAATACTCTTGACAGTGCGGCGGGACACTTGGGAACAACAGACATAATTGAGTACATGTTACAGTATCTCCTTTGAACCATTGATATTTACTCAGTGGGCCAAGGGAGGTATTTTTCTGAAGGCTTACGTTTCATCGATGTGAATAGAAACGCTCGCCATTTCATAGACTTGGCAAACTTTTTATTAGTAAACCATGTAAGAAAACAATTGAAGACCTGCTTAAATTAAGTAGGCATCAACTAAGAACGGTAGCTGCATTCCTCACGGGATATGATCCTGTGAGAAAGCACCCGCATATTGTTCAATATCAGGATACTGAACCATATTTATGAACAACGATTTTAAATACTGCAATTGCCTCTTGAGATCTCACAGGCAGTAAATATTCTTACACTACTTGTTGTATACAGGCCTGATGATGGTCATATGAACGACCGAAACATGTAGCCTTGTACTATATTATTTTATTAATAACAGTCTAATGAAGTTGTGAGGACTGATTTTGTTTTATATTTAGTAACTCATATTACATTAATTTCTGGCGTCGGGAGACGACTTGTGAAATTCCTTTGCGACTTGGCGTTGACTGTAGATGCACTCTTAAATATTCAATTACAAGTTGGAATTAAAATCTATGTGCCAGTCACACACAACAATTTTTGTGACAATTCTTTCAGTTCTTCAAAGTCTTTGCATAGTCCAGTACGATGGCACGACCCTGAGTTAAATATTTTTCGTCTTACCGCAAACCATTCTGAGGGCAGTGTGTTGCAGTCACTATCAAGATCACTGGTTAAAATCTGATACCTTGTTTTAATATATTGAGATTATTTTAAGCCCAATTTTAATAGTGACTATCATGCACTGCACTTAGAATAATTTGAGACTACACATGAGAATGGCACGAGCGTAAGTTAACACGTACTATGAGTATGAATAAGCGAGAGGATTTTCCAAATACTGCTGCAGACACTGTATCTTACTGGTTACGCCAAAAGTACAACGTACAGGACGAGATCTCCAACAGATCAACAAACGTACAACGTACAGGACAAGATCTCCAGCAGATCAACAAACGTACAGCCTACAGGACGAGATCTCCAACAGATCAACAAACGTACAACATACAGGACGAGATCTCCAACAGATCAACAAACGTACAGCGTACAGGACGAGATCTCCAACAGATCAACAAACGTACAACATACAGGACGAGATCTCCAACAGATCAACAAACGTACAGCGTACAGGACGAGATATCCAACAGATCAACAAACGTACAGCGTACAGGACGAGATTTCCAACAGATCAACAAACGTACAACATACAGGACGAGATCTCCAACAGATCAACAAATGTACAGCGTACAGGACGAGATATCCAACAGGTCAACAAACTTGTGTACATTTCCAGCATAAATTCTAACTTATCATGAAACAATTTTAATGTCAAATATTTAACCCTTTTTAATGTTTTATAAATAATGTCTATAACACAACTATATGTATGTTAAATTCCCCATATTAAGTTATTTTACTTGTAATTACTTGAGGTGCAGGGAACTATCTTTGACCTTGACATGAGAATGTCTTTGAAAGTGGAACCATACAGTAATGGGATATAATCAGTGCTTGTGGTTTTTTATGTACGCCCCTTGAGGATGGTGACTTGGTTACCGAAACGTATATAGAGGTGATAATATATAATTGCAAACACGTTTATGCATTTGTTGGTTTAAGTTAACCCTTTAAAGACGAAGCCTATCTGTTTTATATAAGAACTCAATGCGTACCGCGCTGTAAACACTCTCCATTTCGGTTATAAAAACTAATCTCTTAATGTTTTATAACGCAAAAGTTGCTGTTTGTTCTGGTATCCATACAAAACATATAAACGCAATGTGGGCACCACGTAGAATTTTTTAATGTTAAACCTGGTGGTACGTAAAGTTACAGCTAGGCTTTAAAAGGTTAAACCACAATTGTGTGCGACTGAAATGGATAATACGAGTAATACAATTGTTTTAAAAGGGTGTACCACCTGTCACGACCCTACAGTACAGAAGAGCTGTGATGTAAATGGCGATCAATACGCTGGAACGCTCCATGTTGGAGCAAGCTTCCGTCATGCTGAGAAGCATTGTGAAGCCATCGTGAGGAAAGAACGCAGCTTCTGTCCAATCTGCACCACTAAATGAAACACGTCACTCACAGATACGTAAAGACAAGCGTGATACCATTTTATAAAACAGATCACCAGCAATTTGAAATAACGGTCATTGTTATATTCACGGATCACGTCTTTTAAAATATCGAGGTATTTAACTGACACACAGACTCGTCCATTTTATAGACACAATTCATGAGAAACATCTCGACTGCGTGTTGTAGGAACTACAGCGACTCCATTTTGGATGCAGTATCGATTGCGAGTGTGCGCGCTGCTTCCGTATGAGAAATTGGTAGCTCATGGGAATTGAAGGTTTGTAACGTGATGAAGTAGATAAGAAGCGGCAAGGAATTTGTCATAACTCAAATTCAACGACATCCCATTTCTTCGGGGTTTTTTCAGTATCATGTTTGGATTTCTCGACAGTACTAGTGATATAATATCCGTACAATATTACGTAATGTTTATTTCTGTTCTGGAGTTTCACCTTAAATATTTCATACCTACTTGTCCCTCGCTACACGAGAAGAGTTGTTCGAAAATTTAATCTCGTAGCCAAAAAAGAAAGCAAGGCTCTGAATTGACGGTACGAGAGAAAGGTGATTCAGCACGCTGCTAGGAGTTTGTTGTACACTGTATTTTCAGATTTTAATGCATAATCACTGGTTGTAATACCAACTAATTTTTGTTGCAAATCTCTCAACATAATATTTCGTGACGTATGCCTTTGGACCTACGTTACGTCAGTCTTCATTTTTCATACCGAACTCGTATATTTTCTACGAAGCATTTCCCGTGTGCGGATTTCTGAACTTCTGTCTAAAATTTCTTTTAATTTTTAATTTATTTTATTTTACTCTCAGCAGTATATTTGTTACCAAATATTGTACAGCTTTTGGCTACTTTACAAAATAAATCCTTTTAGAAACTCGGAGTTTTAGTTTAATGTTTTTATAAGCATAAGATCCGATTTTATCCTCCACCTGATGTTTGTACATTGGTATTATTCCTCAAAGTATTTTTAAATTGTGGTACCCGATGATGGCCGTTATTAAGACCCAAACATGTTGTACTAATTGACGATTAATTATAAAGATTTGACTTATGAATTACGGTCTGTGTATTATTTTGTTTCATCGTATGAATTGACAAGGGGCTGTATAAAATAAAGTTTTTCATATATGTATTTGTCATTCATTGTAGCTGTCAACAATTATATTGGCACTTCAATGAATATAGATTGTTGTGTGTGCATGTTATTGTGCATGAAATGTAAAACAAATGGAGAAATGGCATACTCCAAATTTTAACAAAGATAAGTTGATCGTGTTTTTTAAAAATCCCCTAGCCTTCCATAATATGGTTGTCTGTCTACGTCTAAAACTTGCTTCATGCCGAGCTGTGAAACCTCAAGGAACGTTTAGGTGTGCGAGACGTTATTTATTTCAGGATTTGTTTTTATTTGGAAGTGATCAGGATTTGTATGAGAAATTAGGCTGCACGCATTCGATATTATGCTTACGAAGGAGTTCAGAGCTGATGGCCCAAGTTCAAAGAGGGATGTAAACAGATATCTGCCGGAGTTAACTTTCACGGTGCAAGATAGATTTATTGTTCAGTGTGACGTCATTTTCATATCAGGCGTATTTTGTTTAATCAGGTGCTGACGGATTTGTTGGAGTTCGTCATGACTATACGTATCAGAGGTTTCCAACCAGTGCCTGTGCAGAAGAGTGAAGGGCGCCAGTGTTTTACATGATATCAAAGAAATCACTTACAGTTCAGAATACCTTTGCATTAAACAGACGTAAAATTGTCTCTGTCCACGCCGTGAAGGCATAAAGGGGGACTGGAAGTGTAACTCCACTCATTCTTAATCTTGTTGGCACTAGATGGAGGTGGTTGGTCATCTTCACTTTCTTGCCTCTTTGCCGCCGGGCAAGAACGCCAGTACCCTTTTAACAGGGGGCTGAGTTGGCCTGAAGACTCCTCTGGACGGTTTCGAAGAAAAGGGAAACTTTTCCCCTTTTTTTAGATGACCCATAACGATGCATTGAACAATTAGGTACGATATCAAAACCAACAAAGGTACACAAGTACATTAAACATCCTATACCTACTTGTCTCGGCGACCCATGTGGCCGTCCTCAGGGAGGGGTGTTACAAATAATACGTACACTGAAATACTACAGAAGTTTTTTGAACCATTGTACAGATATAAAATATTAAATTTTAAAAATAATACTTCTTTTAAAGTGTATGTTAAAGATCAAAATACAGATAAAAATACTTGTTCTTGATTGTGATTGATAACAAATGGTACTTGTGTAGCAAATCACCAACCTGAAGGAAAAATACGTCTGTGTAAGAGATAATTCGTAATACATCGATAGATAAAAATTATATAAAGTATTATAGCGATAAAGCGGTTGTCAGTAAAATACGTACCAAGCAGAGGTGTATTGATGTTATCTGTTTGGCAGACCACTTTGTATTGAAGATGTGGGTTGGGGGTCACACTCATGCGTGGGTGAGATGTATAACGCAGACAAGATGAAGTAGGGTGTTATTATCCTGGTGACCTTGTTCAGTGATGATAGTACAGAGTCGCTGGAAAAGTTGGTTGTAGAAGTTTTATAACGAAGTAATTCGTTGACCTTTGTGGGCTGGGGGAAGTGAAGGCATAACAATATTTAAACCCACACACGAAACAAATGCTACCCACAGAAATACACAGGAACTCGACACTTTTAGGAACCCACGTCTCCAGAAACCACAGTTCCTTTTACCTCTACACTGTCCATGGAACGAAAAATATCAGCCTACAAATATCTTATAAACAGAATGCATTTGTTGTCACCTGCCTCTCAAAATAAACACAAAGAATGGAATGCCATTATACTTATAGCCAGAATAAATTATTTCCTTTTTCACTAATTCCAAAGCTTAATACACGAATATAACGTAAATTATCTCTACTACTGACACACACACAAACATGTACTTTCCAGCCCTAAAAATTTGTCACTTTCACATTTTAAAACCCAGTGATACGGAAACTTAAAAATCTTTTCAAATACACCAATATGCAAATCTCATTTCGTATTAGCAACACAATTCACGACTTACTCAAAATCCGTACACACAATACCGATCCACATACTCACTGTGGTATGTACCAATTACAATGCCATACCTGTGACCGCTCCTGTATAGGTCAAACTGGTTGTATTGTGGAACAAAGATATAGAGGACACGTCTGATACACACCCAATGACCTCCAATCGGCCTGTGCACTCCACATCCTTCAAAATGAACATGAATATGGACCCCAGAATACTGCTATTTATAGGCTGTGTCAATTGCTAAGATTATACAGCGTCGGTGGCAAGTTAACCTTTTAAAGCCTAGCGGTAACTTTACGTACCACCAGGTTTAACATTAAAAAATTCTACGTGGTGCCCACATTGCGTTTATGTGTTTTGTACGGATCTCAGAACAAACAGCAACTTTTGCCTTATAAAACATTAAGAGATTGGTTTTATAACCGAAGTGGAGAGTGTTTACAGCGCGGTACGCACTGATTCCTTATATAAAACAGATAGGCTTCCTTTTTTAAAGGGTTAATGAGTGAAGAGATATCGTGACTTTCAGAACATTTGCTGTAACAGGATCCAGTATACACTTTTAGATCAACTGTTTTTATACTTGGGATGTTCCGGAGGTTTCATCATAGTCCATAGATCGCGTATGTTGATCTAATCTTCATGTTTTTTTGTGTTGTCCAAATACATTCTTTGACAATGTATTCAAATGGATCACACCATTTATTCCAGTTTGTGTGTTCATTATATCCTGCAGCTTACAATTTGGAAATAAAGTGAATATACTACTGTAAAGGGAAAATCTACTGACAGCCCAGGAAAGCCCCATAACAGGTTTAGTTAAATTCGCTCATTGCGCTGTTGGTGTGAGCCTTGAACAACTAAGTGGCCGTCATTTCAATTTAGTTGGGTGTACAGAAGCAGGGATCCCAGGGTCGGCCAGTGAGCCCGGCTGTCTAGTGTGCAGGCGTCAGAAATCGATGCTACAGTCCACAAGAAGCCTTCCCGGGCTGCGAGCTCACGTGGTGCTTTAAGTGTTCAAAGGGACTATTGGTTATCAGCTGGTGGGCCGCAGGAAGGCTTGCAGCGTATTGTGACCCTTCCCTGATGAGGGCACCTAGCTATGTGTTTTGGTAAAACTGATACGATTGGAAAAAAAATATACATAATAGTGCAGATTAAGCGGTAGTGCTTAAGACACCAACACGATATAACCCTTCCATTGATAACTACGCGATAGGCCTATATTGCTTATCAGTTCTGATCTTTTGGTCTAGCACTATCTTATGTTTGAAGGCTGTGAAATAAAGGCGTCACCCCATCTCTTTAACAGTCAGCGTTAGCTGAATGCGTCTTGAACGAAAATGAAGAAAGAGAAACGAACGAGGGAAAGGTTGAGCAGAAAGTGTGTGTTAAGGTGAATGCAGAGGCCTACGGACAAAAAAAGTTTGATTGTATACTTCTAAGAATGCAAATGTTTAATATTTCATCCAGAATCCTTTCTCTCTATTACTTTTCGTCATAGTTTTATATCCTTCTACAATCTGTTTATTTCGAACAGCGTCGTTAAATTATTTAAGAACTGACAAATACACTGCACCCTTCAAAGTATTAATATGACCGTTTATCTTGCTGATATTCAGTAAGTATTTTTGCTTGCGGCAACTTGTCATCATTACCAAATATTTAACATTAATAAACTGAAGTCCAGTCTTACCACCTCATGTGACGTTTAAAAAATCACCGAATTTTGTCACGTGTAGGAGTTACGTGTATCATAATGAGTGTACCATAAACCGTGATTATTTCCCGAAAGAGCGTGCACCAGGTAGGCTGTCTAATAGTGACACGTTTTGTTCTCTGTATGGTCGGATATGAAAATTTATGTATAATGTATATCAAAAAGAGTTAAAGTGTTAGGCTGTGCTATGGTTCAGGCGATTGGTTGCCAGCCTGTTACCGCGGATAATTCGGTTCGATCCCGGGCCAATCCCTGTGAGGCTCGTAGTAGACAAAGTGGCACTTTAAGATTACTTCAGTTTTCTCCTGTACCATTTCACTAATGCTGCATACTCATCTATATGTTAATGATGTTTCATCAGAAGGACAAGCGGGCGAAGCCTGGAAAACTTCAAATAAAATTTTTCCGGGTATCGGAGACTATTTAACGGGAAAGTACCTTCATACTCTCCATTAATTGCTACTCTTTTACCCGTATTTAAATATCAACTCATTCCCCAGTCCTTCCTCTGCCGTAACTCGTGCAGTTACTATAGAGTGACGATAAGTTGCCTTACTTGCATTTTAGCCTTTTAAAACCTAGCGGTAACTTTACACACCACCAGGTTTAACATTCAAAAAATCTACATGGTGGTCACATTGCATCAATGTGTTTTGTACGGATCTCAAAACAGTCAGCAACTTTTGCCTTATAAAACATTAACAGACTGGTTTTTATAACCGAGATGCAGAGAGTTTACTGCGCGGTACGTACTGAGTCCTTAAATAAAACAGATACGTTTCGTCTTTAAAGGGTTAATAGAAAAACTGTAGGCTATTAACGAATAAAACCTAGGCTTGAGACCGTCAGTTGTGACTGAGACATTTAATCTATCTGTTAACCGCAGAAAGAGTCCAGCGCCCGTTGACTAAGAAGCGTGTCGCCTGCATGTTTTATTGCTGTCTTTACATTAATCTCCCTGTTCGTTGCTAGGAAACAAGAGTGAAACTTGTGACAGGTCTTGTCGCTTCTTGGAAGAAAACACGTCCTCACTTTTATACGCAAGCATGACATATTTTACTGCAATATAGCAATATGGATATGGCACAAGCCTTCTGTTATTAGCGTTATTTATCACTTTTAGGAAGGGTATTTACAATTATATACCTGAAACAAACCATGTTTCTAGAGTATATAGTAGTACATGTAATGTTATTTCCCATACTGAGTGTTTTGAGCTTTACATTAGTACTTTCCGAAGTATATGTGCAATGCCCAATATGGCTGTTATATGTAGTTCCTTGATTTCGTGTTTTCCCAGTATGTTGCTCACGTATTTTCTGAATGATTTTGAGATGGATCCAGTTGCCCGTATTTTACATTGATATTACAAATATTTATATTTTTACTCACGATAATTTGTGTTATTTTTTAAGCACAAGCGTCACTTTTCTCAGCGCTGTTTCAGAAAACTCTGTTACCAATTTTGTTACATGCCTAAACACACTCAAGTAAAGCGTGAGCAGGCAAGGACCAGCCGATTCTATTTATTTTGATTTAAGCAGTGCATTTGATATTGTTCCATATTCCTAGCTGCTTTGCAAGTTTAGCAGTTTGGACCTGTCCTTGTTTTATATATCAACAGACTTCATAGCTATATAACCGACAGGAAAACCTTGGTTCGTGTTTCTGCTACCTTTCATTCTTATCCTTTCGTTGTAAAATCTGGTGTTCCACAGGGACTTCCTTTTGGTAAGTGTAAATATTACTCCCTAACGTGGCAATCCAGGCACAGAAGGGTGGTAGAGTGATTGCGGGTCTACCCATTTTCAACCTCGGCGCTGGAAGGGGTTGGGTGGTCAGTTCCACACCCCGGCCGTTTTACCTCCTGGAAAAAGCTGCGCTAACCATTTTACTGGAGGGTGTATGGGCGTCACGACCAGTCCGAACGAGTGTGTAGAAGACAAAATCTCGTGCCCTCACCGGCATTCGAGCCGGAGACCGCCCAGCCAGTAGAGTGTCGCTGCACCGAGACATACCTTTGTCTTTATTAACCGTTTAAAGCCTAGCGGTAACTTTACGTACCACCAGGTTTAACATTAAAAAATTCTACATATTGCTCGCATTATATGTATGCGTTTTGTATGGATCTCTGGATAAACAGCGATTACTTTCCTATACAGAATTAACAGATTGGTTTTTATAACTGAGAAGGAGGGTGTTTACTGCGCGGTACGAACTGGGTCCTTATATATGAAATAGATACGCTTCGTCTTTAAAGGGTTAATGAAGTTTATGGATCTGTTTGTAATTCGAACTGCGTCTTATTTACAAACGATCTGAAGGTCTGTCATGGCGTTAAGGGTGTTGTGGATTGTAGGGTTTTGCTGCCTGCAATTGATTCCGTGCTGTAGTGGTGCTTTGATCATGGCATGCCTTATCACTAAGTTTACATTTTTTCTTAAATTGGGTCATCCCGGTGTGTTATGCTAAATGCAGTGATAATAAACACTGTCTCACACACACACACACACACACACCCCACAGTGTATATATGTTTTGCACACTACGCCATTTATTCTAAGGTTGTGCCAATATACTACATGTTTCGGCTCGGCCGAGCCATCATCAGTTACATTACTTCACAGTTTCGGGCTGCCCTCATAGAAAGACTGGATTCCACCTTACCTACTTCAAGAAAAATGGGACTCACTGTCAAGACAAAATGAGAAATATCTTCTGAAACGTGTTCTGTTATTCTACGAAAAAAAAACCGACATATGGATGGCTGCTGATTAATCACTGAATTGGCTTAGGATTAAGTTACACCAGCTTTCCTTGGAATAGTTTTTGCAGTCAAAAACAGTGAACTAGTGAAGTTTCACTAATGCTTTTACACTATTTTTATGCTATTTAAGTTACATGATTAAGGATCTGAGTTTTAATATTTATACATGTACTTGATGATGGCTCGGCCGAGCCGAAACATGTAGTGTATTGGCACAACCTTAGAATAAATTACGTAGTGTGCAAAAAAAAAATATATATATATGTACTCTGGTGTGTCTGTGTTTATTATCAAGTTTACATTTGTTACTCGTAAATTAAACGGTATCAGCTTCAAATACCCGTGCAATAGCAAACTGTTTGCTCGTTCCCAGTGCGTTAGAGATCTTCATTTATTTATTTTTATCCTCAGTATCGTTTGTCGTCTGATCCCTGCAAGTTTTTGAATTCATACTCATATTGTGTTAGAGATGGCGAGAAATAAATAGCCGCACAGTTATGTATGTAGAGTGTGAGAACTTTATACGTGACTGTTATGGCGTTTTCACTGCTGTGTCTTTGAGGATGTCCTTCTGGGATTAAACACTGTTCATAGAGTGCTTTGAAATGTCGGGAACATATTACCCCATGATGCAGGGTCATATCCCAGAAGAAAGAAATCTTCAGACTCTTCTGCGAGGTTTTTCCTTTTTAGTCATTTTTTAGCAAATGCAAAACAGTTAGGCCAGTCCTATGTGATCTGCAGGCCTGCCTGCACTTCATTACATGAGCTGTGTTAAGGCATTGTCGAATAAGACGCGAGAGTAGTGGCGAATATGTATGTGATCTAATTAAATTTTTCATTTGTGACACCAACAAATGCACCTTTTGATATATACATATGCAATATTGTACAGCTCCTACATGTTTCGGTGTCACCTATGCCATCCTCAGGGAGCTTTACACCAAAATTTGAAACTCACTAAACTACAGTAGGTTACAAAAGTAATTCATATTATTTAGCGGTAATCTTACAGCTAATATAAACCATGCGGGTTTCACAAACTGTGGTTAAAATAGTATTTTTAAAAGTATAATATATTAGAACACTGAAAAAGTAATATCTATTACGGTATTTGCATTAATTATAGTTGAAAATTATATGGGTGTGAAATTTGGTCTCTCACACTGAGGAAGGAACAAAGGCTGAGGGTGTTCGAGAATGGGGTGCTCAGGAGGATATTTGGGCCTAAGAGGGACAGGGACAAGGTGACAAGGGAGTGGAGAAGACTACATTACGAGGAACTTAATGAAGTGTACTCATGACCAAATATTATTCAGGTGATCAAATCGAGAAGAATGAAATGGGCGGGGCATGTAGCACGTATGGGGAAAAGAGCGGTGCATGCAGGATTTTGGTAGGGAGACCTGAGAGAAGGCGAGCACTTGGGAGACCCAGGCGTAGATGGGAGTATAATATTAAAATGGATCTTGGGATGGGGGCAGGGACTGGATTGGCCTGGCTCAGGATAGGGACAGGTGGCGGGTTCTTGTGAATGCGGTAATGAACATCCGGGTTCCATAAAATATGGGGAATTTCTTGACTAACTAAAGACTTGTTAGCTCGTCAAGAAGGTCTCTGCTCCATGGAGTTAGATAGTTAAAAACTGTATGTTGCTACACTGTAGTTTGTTTTCTTTGTATACAAACATAGAATGTATCTTTGATCCCTTAAGGATCTCGTCGTTGTATGATGAGTAGTGAGTTCCGTGTAAAGGGTATTTGTGTTTGTATACACCAAAAGGTGCATTTGTTGGTGTATTTTTATTTATATTTATCAAAAGGTGCTCTTGATGGTGCCACTTTATTTTTATGTAACAAATGTACATTTTTTGGTGTCCTTTTATTTATCAAAAGTGCTTTTGATGGTGTCACTTTATTTTTATGTAACAAATGTACATTTGTTGGTGTCCTTTTATCTATCAAAGGTACTTTTGGTGGTGTCACTTTATTTTTATGTAACAAATGTACATTTGTTGGTGTCCTTTTATTTATCAAAGGTACTTTTGATGGTGTCACTTTATTTGTATGTAACAAATGTGCATTTGTTGGTGTCTTTTTATTTATCAAAAGGTACTTTTGGTGGTGTGAGTTTATTTGTGTGTAACAGATGAGCATTTGTTGGTGTCTTTTTATTTCTGTTTATCAAAAGATGCGTTTGGTGGTGTCACTTTATTTGTATGTAACGAATGCGCATTTTTTGGTGTCGCGAATGCACAATTTAATTCAATTAAAATGCACGAAATAAGTACTGTGAAAATAGTTATGTTGTCTGTTTGGAAGAATCTGTCCTTGGAGTGACGTGAGGGAAGGGAGGATAACCATTGTGACGTCAGTCTGATGTACGTTGTCCGAATAACCTGTGTTCACATCTGTTACCACATAATCACATTTTCGCCACTAATTGCTCTCAGACGACCTACGCCTAACCACATCGTTATTTCGAGTTAACGTTTTGTGA
The DNA here is from genome assembly GCA_013340265.1 of Coptotermes formosanus. NCBI lineage: Eukaryota > Metazoa > Arthropoda > Insecta > Blattodea > Rhinotermitidae > Coptotermes > Coptotermes formosanus. Next base: position 1,760,855 of record BLKM01002298.1, read on the forward strand.
TGCAAAAATATTCAGTTATGTTCTCGTATTTTCACATTGGAATGCTGTTTGTACTAACATAGATCTATATACGCATATGTAATTAATTTATTCAACACAATAATGTATTGAAACTGACTGTTTTGCATATAGTACGTGGGAGGCATCAACAATGAACACAACAGTTCTTGTGTCAGGAAACACGACATGAGAATGTGACCATAGAAGTTTGTTTAAGAGTTCGGAAATAGACAGTGAAAGTGAAGAGTTTTTGATACGTCGCGCAGTAGTCTAGCCGAAATAAAATTTCTCAAGCGATCAAATGCGTTTCTGCATATATCAAAATAAGCCTTTGGCAGACGGGTGGGCTAACGTTTCCACACAAAGTGGTCCATGTTAGATGTATTATCCATATAAAGTGTCAAACTTACACAGTTTCTTTCTTCCCTTCTCTCGTTCGATATTAAAGTATATTATGCGAACGGCATTCACTGCTGCCTTAGCAACCTCGCACATTATTTGGGCTTCTGACAGGCTTGGTTTCTTTTGCTCTCATCGTGTACATTTATTAATGCCTGCATGTAAATATTGCTTGCGATTTTATGCAACATGTTGAATTCCGTGAACGAAATTGTAACTAGTTCGCTACAAGAATGAATAGTTTGAATTGAGAAGGCTGAAGTAATTGGAGATTGTTAAAGAACATAATGGGGAAGAGTTTAATTTAGAAGCTGCAGCTATATGTATCAGATTTGTTGAACCAGGCCGGGGCGTCACGCTTGAGCGAAAGGAGTGAAAACGTCATCGTATGATACGACTTTAAACACCGAAGTGTGGATTCATTCATTCATTCATTCATTCAATCATTCATTCATTCATTCATTCATTCATTCACGCTTCCGTCTGTCTTGCGACAGGTCCTTATCCCCTTCCAAAGCGATTTCTCCACAGAGAGGGATCTAGTGCTTCCTCTTTCAATTTACAGTATCCTCTCTTTTCCTTAATGTCATCTAATAGCTGCTTACTTCTCCTTCCTTGTCTTCCCTTCACTTTTGTCCTTTCCTTTATCTTTACTTCAATAACGTGTTTGCAGAAGTCAGATCCTACGCAAGATTGTGACCAGTCCAGTTAGCTTTCCTTCTATTCACTGTATGTGGGATATTCCTGTCCTCCTTGACTCTATGTGATACTTCTTTTCTCACACGATCGGTCCAGCTGGTCTTCTCCATCCTTCTCCAGCACCACATCTTAAAACTTTCCAGGTGTTACTGATCTACATTCCGAAATGTCCACTTTTCAGCCCTATAAACAGCTATGCCCCAAATGTAGCACTATACTAGTTTCTTCCTCAAATTGGAGTCCAATGTGAGAATAATATTACAGTTGATTACGAAGACGTGAACTGAAATTAACTGAATCGGGATGGTGTTTGTTTTGACGCTTCTGCGATGTTGTTTTTATTGTTGTTGATGATGATGGTGACGACGACGATGATGATGATGACGACGACAACGATGATGATGATGACGACGACGACGATGATGATGATGATGACGACGACGATAATTCTTTTTCTAATACCAAGACAGCGAATTTATTGATAGTCATTTAGCTGCGTGCATATTAGTTTCTAATGAAAAACTGTATGCTATGTGTCTGGGGGTATTGGGTTGTAAGAGAGATTTCAGAACTCATCAGGGTGCTTGGAATTACTCTCCTCATCTGCTCTTGCGTTTGCTTACCGCCCACGCGACGTTCATACTTTGGCATTTGAGTGACTGAAGCATGAAGCTGACGACTCAAACTCTTCCCAGGGCGAGAAGCTTCTCGTCTAAAAAGCCTGTACTCATTTATATAAGTCAAACAGTGCTTAAGCACAAGTAACCTTATCTTTACAAGTGATATCCCTCATATTTATTCATTTTATCTAAATTACATATTTAGTCGGATATCTAGTTCTACAGAATGAAAGAAATGCCCCTGTGCACCTATGAAAGAAGGGAGCTGCACTATGATGTAAGTGGGAAGCCCGTACATAAAGCGCTTAAGTGATATACGTGACATATATGACATGCCCGTGGGAGGCATTTCCAACACCTACTGTAAGCGTAGGAACTACATGCACCGCGACGTACGCTCTAACCTATGTTCTACTTCCGGCAGGTTCACAGGGTCTTTTTGCTTGCTTCTTATAAAGGAATCTAGACTTACGGACCGATAACGTGCCTGCTTATATATATTTTTACCTGTGACTCTACCATAAACCCTCGCCGTTGTTACATACGTCATTAAGATAGAACTCAGTGGCCCTCTGTACTTCTATCCGGAGCTGGCTGGTTCTAAAGTCTGTCGGGTTAGTGGTGATAATTATCACAGATTTTTGGTGTTTGTTGGTGTTCCTTTCTATTCCTTCATGCAGGAACCGGAATATATGGAATACAGTTGTCTCCTTTCAAATGGGTATTTATTAAACATTCATTGTACAAAAAATAGATCAGTATCTCTCCGAACACAACTAATTCTATTAGTATGTTTCGACCTATCTCGTGTCATCGTCAGGTTCACAGTTGGTTGTTAAGACAGGTTAAGGAAGAAATATACATTATGTGAGTCTGTATAATATAATTAAAATTGTTAAAAATGTTAAAATTTTTATCATAAGCAGGAACAAAATGTGTGGAGGAAGTTTCTACATCTGTCGACACATATAGTTTTGCATATTCAAGACAATATTTTTCTAACCCACTGTTGTTACCAATTAACTTATCCCTGCGGTCTGTGTTCTTGCTTTACCAGATGAGCGAATCAAATTTCTAAAAGTCGAAGTCACTAGTCCAGGGGTGTCCTACCGAGTGCGATCGTAAAGCCTCGACGATGAGGAGACCCTGGTTCACTAGCGGCTGTTACGCCATGGCGGGGGGGGGGGGGAGGCATATAGAAAAGATCAGAATGTGGTTTTGCTAAGTCAGTAAAGGGACCCAAACGCCTGCAAGTTCAAATTCACGTGCATGTTGCCAGGTGTTAGTATCCGGATATGACTACTCATTCCTTTAGATTATATTGGATAATACGTATTAGGGCAGAAGCTTGGTTATTCAAATGAAGAAGCTCTAATTTTAAATGACCTGTAAAATTTTTAGAAACCTAATTTTTAAAATAACGAGCATAAAAATTATAACTTTTTCTTATTTTATTGTGTGTGAAACTTAATATACAATGTCATAGTTTTGAATATTTTGCTTAGTTTTAAAACGGAGTCTTTAGGAAAGTGTGACTGTTTCCGTTGTCGGGTAGAAAGGAGGAAAATTCGTAAATTATTTGATCCCTCTGGAAAAGGCTTCTCTTGGTAACTGGACCCGAGTCGTGTTCATCTGCTCTCTCATTACCTGATGGTGCAAGGACCGGCTTAGATTTTTTACTTTCCACTGTCATTATTTTACAAGTGTGAGTAATATAAACGTAGAAGGGTGTAAAATATTACCGTCCTTTGCTTAACTGTGTACCGCTGTGCAACAGCTGCTAACAGGAAATATATTACGACGTCTAACGTTTTAAAATTTATATTGTTTTGTTCCAGTAGCTGTCTGATATACGTCCTTTTTATATTTTAATATTTTAATTGAATTTAAATCCAACCAGAAAAGCGAAGTAGTCATACCTCACTATGTTACTAAGTTTGTGGCTATTTTAAGTATTATTTAACGGGCGCTCGAAGGTCTTAGTATACTTGTCGCGCACCGCCAGCAACTTACCTGTCGCGCACCGCCAGCAACTTACAGAAGCAGTGTGACATCAAAGTAAATGAAAAAATAAAATACGCGTAATTTAACTACTTCGGATGTGGTGTACCTTAAGTAATAATTACGTACAAGACGCAAAGGTTTCAAGGTATATGCGGAAAAATTCGACGAACATTTAAAAAAATAAGGAAAAATGTTCCTGTAATGATGTAAATATTGTACTTCACAAAAATAGCAAAGAAGGATTGAGATGGCGGTGATGAGATTTTTGAAGCCAGTTGCATGGGTATGGATTATAAGACCATAAAATATAAGAATAAACAAGAGAAGGAAATACGTGCAATTTAAATAAAATTATTGTGGATTATAGATGTAAAAGGGAGGAACAAAGACTGAGGGTGTTCGAGAATAGGGTGCTGAGGAGGATATTTGGGCCTAAGAGGGACGAGGCGACAGGGGAGTGGAGAAGACTACATAACGAGGAACTTAATGACCTGTACTCATCACCAAATATTATTCGGGTAATCAAATCGAGAAGACTGAGATGGGCGGGGCATGTGGCACGTATGGGGGAGGAGAGAGGTGCATACCAGATTTTGGTGGGGAGACCCGAGGGAAGGCGACCACTTGGGAGACCCAGGCGTAGATGGGAGGATAATATTAAGATGGATATTCGGGAAGTGGGATGGGAGGACATGAACTGGATTGATCTGGCTCAGGATAGGGACAGGTGGCGGGCTCTTGTGAATGCGGTAATGAACCTTCGGGTTCCATAAAATGCAGGGAATTTCTTGACTATCTGAGAAACTGTTAGCTTCTCAAGAAGGCCTCTGCTCCATGGAGGTAGTTAGTTAGTTAGTTAGTTAGTTAGTTAGTTAGTTAGTTAGTTAGTTATAGATGTAAATATACACAACAATTATTAAGACTACACACACAATCGGAGGTTAGCGTATGAATACACTCCGACCGGCAGAAGAAGCAGAGGTCTGCCAAGGAATGCGTGGAAGGACCAGCACACATGAAGACGGAATAAGTCTAGTCTGGCTTATACCCTGTTGCTGTTGCTGCTACTACTGCTACTACTGCTGCTGCTGCTGCTGCTGCTGTTGCTGCTGCTGCTGATGATGATGATGACCGTAACAATGGAAGTAGATGTGGAGTGGCAAACTGTTCAGGGACGGACACTTCCTGACGCTGCTGGAAGGGAAAGGGCTTAGCTTACCACCATGTGTGCACACTTGAAATAAAAAAAGAATCGATGTAGTATTTTTGGCCAGACTGCGAGCAAAAATATTCGTTATTCTATCAGCCCCGTTAGCAAACAAAAAGAGAAGTAACTACAAATATTAATTGGACTGGGCAGATGAATTATGTTATTTCAGTTTTAATTAAATTTCTACATGGGAGATTCTTTTTTATGTCATTAACCATTTGCCAAAAGTGAGACACTCATTAGCTTATTTGCACACTTCATTGGATTCACCAAGCAGCATTAGTGGGGGACTGCGGTGAAGAGTCGCTCCGTGTAGCTACTGTGGCACAGAGTACTGTTGGGCTGCGTCGAGCGAAATTCACCCAAAAACAATAATGACAATGTACTACGTAATTAGCCTAGCCCAGTCGCCGCGCGGTCTAAGGTGTAGGTCTGCGGTCGGGCGCTTGCTGGGATTGTGGGTTCGAATCCCACCGGGGCATGGATGTTTGTCTCTTGTGAGTGTGTTGTCATGTAGAGGTCTCTGCGACGGGCCGATCTCTCGTCCAGATGAGTCCTACCGTCTGTGGTGTGTGTCTGAGTATGATCAAGTGAAAATAAACAACCTCGACACATACTGTGAGTAGGCAGAAGAGGGAAGGACTACGAAATAATGTAATTATGGTGCTGGTAATTAATGTGAACACGATGAAAGTGTACAGGCCTAATATGTTCTGCAGACATGTAACGTTTTCTATTTACCTGCTTAATGTTAAACTTAAACGCACACCTTCTCGAAAATGCAGCAAATGTGCCGAACAACCTAACATCATATTACGTAGAGAATACGTATTATTTATTTACATATTAATTTACTGCACTTTTGAATTCCAGAATTATCATCAAGAAAATCATATTTTTACCACAAATAAAGGAAAAAGCGCTAGAAGTTTTAAAAGTAAAAACTGTAATCATAAAATGAAACTGCAGTAGCATAAAATGTTTAAAATATTTTACATAGAAAAATTGTATGTATGGCTACGACAAAATATTCTAATTTTTTCATACTTTTTATGTTCAAACATTTGTGTTTTAGTTATGATGATTACTTGTTAAAACCTTAGGAACTTTCAGTTGTGATCAAAGTATGATTTCGTTGATTATGATTCCAGAACCGAAACATATTTGAAGCTGATATGTAGGCCTAGATGTTAAATAAAATATGCATATTCTCTTTTTGTACTGCAGTGGTAGGTTCTTAAATGCAATTGCATTCTCAGTGCTTGGTTTGTGACGAATGAATCTAGGAATGTAAAAATTTGAAACTACTGCCTAGTAATTTTGAACAACATAATGACAGTATCCTCGAAGTTAATATGGGTACGTGGTTTGTGGTCACTTGAAACATAAATTGCACGTGTTATTTCTATATTTCTATGATATTTCTAAATAAACAATTGGCTTCGCGTAGCAGAAACCCTCTTAATATGCTAATGCTTATTTATCTGCTCAAAAAGTTTGCAATTTTTGTGGGAGAACGTTACCTTTTTACATAAACAAGCCAACTGTCCATATCCTGAGCAACACCAATCATTTATCTTTGTATATATAAACCCGTGTGAATGTTGAACAATAAGGCTAGAGGTTAATTCTACAACTGAAAAGATCACACAAGAGAAATCCTGAAATTCAGTTAAAACATTTATGCTGTTTCTTCCTTTGAACAGTGAAAGCTTCATAGATTGTCTTTCGCAGGCAACAAACATTCCCTGATACCAGCTGCACAATTGATTTACTTGTCTATCGCATGGCAATCGAACACAAAAGAGATACGGGTGTAGGTTGCAGGTATATTATCACAGATAGACATGTTGTCGATGCTGCTGAAGACCGCCGTCTAATGGGCAGCGTTCGTATCCTGGAGGTCCTAGTTTCAAACGTGGGCCTGGAGACCAACTGCCCTGACTGTGGTTTTTCGTGACTTTGCTCAGTTCCTGCACAGAACTTAAGGGATATTACCTCCAATTAGGCCATGCATTTTCTAATTCATTATTCATTAATCATTATATTATTTTGGCTATGTTATCTGATTTATAAAATTCGTCCTGAAGTAAATCATAGATGAATATAGAAGGAAGTCCAGTGTCGTTTTCGCGGCAGGTATGAGGCAGAGTTTCCGCGCAAAAAATAATGAATTCTTTGCTATTACGTTTCGTAGGCTGTCGTTTTGTAAACTTGACAGATCTCTAAATTAACTCGAAATTCATATAAAACTCGAATAAACCACACTGTCGTCTGGTTAAGCTGCTATTCCTGGAATATTCTTGCGGCGTCGTGAAAGTGTACAAAATGAAAATAAACCCTGAAGAGACGTGGGGGGGTACACAGTGGCTCGGTTGTTTGAGGCTGTGTGCCACAAGACGGAAGATCGCGGGTTTGATTCCCGATGGTGTCATTGGAATTTTTCATTGAACTAATCCTTTCAGCCGCACTATGGCCCTGGGGAGTACCAGGAACATTTCTTTGGGGGGGGGGGGGGTAAAGTGGCCGGTGCGAAGGGCTGGAAACTTTGCCACATTCATATGCCGACTGTCTATAAGTTCTGGGAGCCTCAACCTCGTGGAAACCTCAGGGCCTGTTCAGGCCTGTGCAGGGGTTGCTTTACATTTTACCTGATGAGATGTGGAGAATATATCTAGTAAATCATTTATGTCTAAAATACGTATAAACATGTACGTATATTGCTGTTTAATAACAGTATGGTTACAGTGATAGTTTCAGTGCCAGGCACATTTACGTGAGGGAGGGTTGAACACGTGACCCTCTCTGCGTACGGTCCTGGCAGACTCTGTACTCCACTCTGCTGCACGGCACATTCATTTCATAGAGCAGCCGTTATTAAAACTTTACTGAAACTAATTTCAAAGTAGATAAGCCTTCTTTTTCGTGGATTTTCCTGTACAGGTAACATTGGTAACGCTACAGCAACTCGGTCTCCTCACTTTAGGCGGTAACATTTCCGCTTCATCAGGTTACACGCTTACCGGCATTATTCGGCTTCCAGGACTTTTATCTGCCAAAAATTGACAGACCACGTCAAGGTGAATGTGATATTAACGTAATAGAGACGTTCACGTCTTTATATGGCTAGTGACTTTGAAATAGCCCGAGACTTTTTCTTCGTAAATCCCGGTCATAAAATTTAACCGATATTAGAGGATGAGTAGGTTAACTGCCCTCCTGAGTGCAGGACGTGGGGTTTTCACTGCGGTGTTCCAGTTGATTCGGGTGTTCTGCAGTGTCACCTTATTGGTGGCTTACGAATTCTCAGACGTTTCGAAAGAACATAACGCCATCATATTCAAGGGTCAAGGGTTCAAAGATGAATTAGTCTTGGACTCCATAACCCTTGAAGTTGAGGTTAGTACGGTGCTTCGAAAAGTCTGTAACCATTCACTCAACGACATAGCGTCGTATCCCAGAAGGTCTCAGTGTCCGGAGATAATCAGGCCAAATTTTTGCCCTTAGGAATGTCGTTATGTTTCTGTTTCGTCAGGCAGCTGTCGGGGCATGGCTTTAAAATGGGCCACAACCACGTGCATCCACATTTTTCGGTGCTGGTTGGTTTTCAGGGTGTTCCCATTCGACGCTGTGTAATGGATGAAGTTGAGGCGACGTATTTAAATAAAGTACGAACAATAATAAAGTTTATACAATACACCACCGATTTTATATTATTCATACTGTACATATTGTTATAATTAACCGTTTAAAGACGAAGCGTATCTGTTTTATATAAGGACTCAGTGCGTACCGCGCTGTAAACACTCTCCACTTTGGTTATAAAAACCAGTCTCTTAATGTTTTATAAGGCAAAAGTTGCTGTTTGTTCTGAGATCCGTACAAAACACATAAACGCAATGTGGGCACCACGTAGAATTTTTGAATGTTAAACCTGGTCGTATGTAAAGTTACCGCTAGGCTTTAAAAGGTTAATACATTAACGAACTTATGCACTTAATAAAATAAATACAGAAGTATAAAACGCGTATAAATCTCTTACATGTTTCGGCACCGACGTGCCATCATCAGGTAGTAATTCTGACAGAGGAATATAAGGGGTGCTAGCCTTATATTCCTCTGTCAGAATAACTCCCTGATGATGACACCTCGGTGTCGAAACATGTAGGAGTTTTACAGGAGTTTTGTACTTCTGCGTGCACTCTATTAAGTGCATAATTTGGTTAATGTGTTAATCAGACCAAAGATATTTAAACTCTTTTGCGCGGCAGCTTTGAAATTTGTCGCTGTGTAATTGATCAAGACCCTTCTCGTAGTGGCTCGTACAGCTAGCGATCCGAGCCACATCGCTGCTAGCAGGCGCCTCGCCCCATCAGTACGCCGACTGCTGTCACTGGGGTTGGACGGCGCTAACGTCTATACAAAATTGGCAGCTCGTAGCACGGACTGGGAAGGAGGCCGTGTGTATTAACTGTTAGGTAAGTAAACGTCACTGAGATGGATTTGCGTGATCTGTCACTGACACGTGACTCTATCTTACCCTCACGTCCTATGTTTATTTCTCAAATTCAACAAATTTCTGACGAGAACATTCGGTCGAAAGGGTAGCACACCTTTTTTCTTATTCTGGGGGGGGGGGAGGGGGAGGAGGGGTCATGAATTCAAATTTATAATTGGAAAACTTACGGAAATGTACGTACAATATTTTTAATGTTCAACGAGAAGCTGGCGCCCATAGCAAGCTCTCGTGGCAGGGATTGAAATAATACAAATACTGTCGGTCACAGCTCAATATTTCAGATATTCTACATTTAATGCAACATGTTTCGGCCTACATGACCGTCATCAAGTACACTATTATAAAATAAGTAGGGGAAAAGGGAAGTGAAAAATCAATGTCGACTGTAAAATTATACCTCATTCTTTACAATGAAAATAATATTTTTAAGTGTATTTTCCGATGTAACTCATCGTGCAAGGTATTCAGCTTTCACTGAAGTATTTAAAATGCCATGTTATAAACTACAGCCAGTATCGTTGTCTCTAAGTTGTGTATGAGAATGTTATTAAAACATGTTCCTAAAATTTGATCTTTGGTTTTCCGCGTAAAAAGCATTTGACTGAAACTCTGAAGAGGTTTCTCGCGTGTAGTTTGTGTTTTTCACGCGTAATATTTAGTTGAAGTTGAAGATTCCTGTATTTAATTATTTATTTAGACGTGTCGTGTTCCTTTATGTACTAAAATGTGTGTTTTATGATGTTATATGTGGATGGCAAGTGCCTCTTTATTGTGAATATAACTTAGTGGAAGCTGAATAAGTTACAAGATGAGTTACATCGGAAAATATGACTTTTTAAAAATGTTTGGATAATACGTCAAATTTGTCTACAGCCACTTCCTTCCACATCACTTAAAATTAGTTATTTATTAATAACCCTATGATTTGACGCTGCATAGTCCTAGCATCGTTAAATAAACTCTGTGTAAATATAAATAAAGAACATCAAATATTAATATTTTTACTTTATTTACGTAGCTCATGTAACATTGAAAGGCGGGGTAACCTTGTGTGATAATCTGGGAAATATAAGGAAGGAAGAAAGCGTAATGTATTTGAATGTATTTTCACATGACCCGGGTAAAGGAGGGTAGAGTTAAAGCTGTCCTTGTAGATGCCACGAAATCATGATATAGCTCCACTCATTCTTAACATCTGCGCTAGATGGAGATGAGTGAGCAGTATCACGCCCCGTCCGCTTTACCTCCGATAAAGAACCTCAGTACTCAACGTGTCGATGGGCTAAAAGTTGAACCCGGCACCTTAATAAAACGAAATGTGCTAAGTACTCGCACAACGCTGCGACTTCCGGTAGACTTTGCGATGTCACATCAGAGAGTTATCTTCAGGTAAAACATACCCGTGTGTCCCAGTCAAATATATGTACTCCAAATCACCGTTAAGCGCCACAAAATTTATAAAATGTTGCAGGTTACTACTTTCAGCTTATCAACAAAGCCACCATCAGACGTATTAAATATCAAGAACCATACAAAAACACATACCCTCCTGTGGGGATGAGATCTTATGCCCTTGCAGTATACATCATAAAAACTTTGTTAGAATACGTAAAGGTGATGTAAGATTATAAGAGGAATCTTAAAAAACTGTAGTTGTAAATAAATATGCTAGGCCGTTTATAATTGATAAATTAGGCATTTTCTTCCTCACTGGAATCATGCCCTTCTTTTTAAACCGTCCGAGAAAAATTTTGTTTGCATTTCTAATTTTGTCCATGTGTGCTACATGCCTCTCACACCTAACGTTTCTTGATTTCATCACTATAACAATATACAGTGAGAAATACAGATTCTGTAACACCCCAGTACGTAATTGGAAACATGACAGAAAAAAGAATAACACAGGGCTTTAGATGCTCTGCGGGAGTTTTCATGCAGAGTAGAGGACAGCCGTGGGCAAGAGCCTGAGCAGGGAGCGCCAGAGGACGAGGAGAGTTGATCATGGTACCGTGACGTTAGTTTAGTTGTAGGCTAGTGTCACTGTTTGTCACTTTTTTTTTTTGATTGGAGGTGCAGGATAGGATACGTGGCGTAGAATATCAAAATAGAAAACTGTATCAGGAACGATGCGTAGCGAGGACGTCGTGGCTTACTTGAGACACTATTACATCACATTTCTGGACAGACTGGAAAAGCTGGAGATTGCTCATCTGGAACAAACGGTAATCCGTTTTGATTCGAACACAGTCTGTTCGAACACGATGCTACTAGCACGGTCATATCCCCAAGAGGCATGTCTATCACGAAGAGATAGAACGAGGCTAATTGAGACCCGGCCTTTTATACGGAGGGTACTACGAACTCTTCTGTCTTGGTGGGGGGGGGGGGGGGAGCGTGTAGAGCATGATCTTCGTCTAGGGCTGAGGATTAAAATGTGTGGAATTTAATTCCATGCATTTTGTAGGCCTTCGAGCCGTCCTGCCTAAGCTGATATTAAACTCTCTCCTTTACTACCTAGTATTATGTTTACCTTCTGAAATGTCCAGCAGACGTATACAAATGACGACATATCACATACGTCACATAAAAGTAAAATAATTTTTCAGTAGTTTCGGTCAATTACACATCGCGATGTTTATAACAAAATGATGTTCAATTTAGAAATTTTCCAAAAATTGGAAGCCGTAAAATATTCTAGGCATCAGAATGATGACATGAAGTAAATGACATACTGAAAACCCACAAATATTAGGCGCCATTGTAAGAAATTTATTCGCCATAGTGACTTGGTGCTTGGGATTTTTACCCCCCTGAGTAAGAAGTGTATATTTTTCAGAGATCCACTGACATACCGTTCATGTGCCAGCACTCAATAGAACAGTTTGGCCCTACCTCAGAAATTTTTCCTGCCGACATGTTAATATTTTCAATATAACAGGATTAATTTCCTATATGTCGAGGCTGACGTACATAAAGTTTTGTAATAAAACAAAGGGATAATTAAATTATTTGTTGGATAAATAACACATTACAAATTTAGGACACCATGACTTTCTTTTCATCGTAAAGTAAAGAAAAGAGACTGGTTAAGGTGCCACGTACTTATGTTTGTGACAGTTCTCGCAGCGTTATGTAATTATTAAGGCTTTTAAACGCGAGAGTGATGGAAAGCAATGTGGAAATGTTTAATAACTTCCGACAAAAGCTGCCTTCGTTTGTTGCTGTCACGGTGCGCATTCGTCATTAAAATTGTGCACCGCAGCGCTCTATACTGATGTGAAGAGCTAAAAGGCATCATTTGTAGGTGATATTTTAACCCTTTAAAGACGAAGCGTATCTGTTTTATATAAGGACTCAGTGCGTACCGCGCTGTAAACACTCTCCACCTCGGTTATAAAAACCAGTCTCTTAATGTTTTATAAGGCAGAAGTTGCTGTTTGTTCTGAGATCCGTACAAAACACATAAACGCAATGTGGGCACAACGTAGAATTTTTTAATGTTAAACCTGGTAGTATGTAAAGCTACTGCTAGGCTTTAAAAGGTTAATATCACAGCCAGGATTATATCTATAGCTGTGAGTGTATCCAATGAAATTAAGTTTAATAGCATTTATTTGATAATGTAATGTATCTCGTACTTTATTAACTGCAATAGATAACGTCTAATAAAACTAGAGATTTGGAACTGTGAGTTGTGAAACTTTACGTCGGTTTAATTCAGATATATTTCCGAGTTCCTTTCACTCAGTGCATAAGTGAACGCCAAATGTGAGGCCTTGTCTGCCAGTTTATTTTACCTTCAAAGCGAATTTTAACTAGAGAGCCGATGTAGAGGAAATTTGTACAAAAATTTGTGGAACACTTTTTTGTGGTTGTTTGTGGTAGACCACTTACACTGGTAGTAGAGGAGACCTGTGACTCAAGTCCCTCTCATAACAAGACTTGCTCACGGGTCAACTGGAAATGGTTGTTAAGGAGTCCCAGAACGTAAAAGGAGTGGGCCCACTGTACCGGTTCACTTAAAATGGTGATTCAAGACTTAAATCTTCTGATGACAGCACTTTTGTATGGTAATTAAACTTGGGTACAGGAAATGAAAAAAAAATTCTAAACTTTATGCAAGAAATTTATATCTGTTCTATTAGTGTTTCCCAACTTGTAGACTGGGGACCCCTCGCGGGCCACCAGGCTAACCCACAGGCCTCGTGAATTTACACAGCTTCGACAGACAGTCTTGCTCCTCCAAGTGGCGCTTGGTTCCTCCTTTTATTCCCTGTATTACCAATATAATTATTTTGATTAACTAATTGTGAATTATTTTATGTTTCTGAGATTAGAAGATTTCTTTTGTTATTAAGTTTTTTTGAATTAACAGAAAAATAAATTACAGCTTAATAATTAAGTGGGTTGCCCTGAAATCCTTTTAGGTTATTAAGGGACTCCCATTTTCGAAAATTCTGCCAAGCGTTACTGTATACCATATTTTCTACGGTAAATTTTTTTGGTAGAAACAGGTAGTTTGTACTTGTACGTGTGACGTGTATGTGTATATATATATATATACACACACACACACACACATACACATGACGTGTGTACACACACACAAACACACACACACACACACACACATACATATGTTTTGACAATCCTATTCATAATTTTCGAAAAATAAAATCGACAATTTTTCTGGGGTTGTTTCTCAAAGAGTAATATCTTTATGTATTTACCGTTTTCTTCTTCGTGTCGCTTTTCTTTTGGGGGGGGGGGGGAGAAACAGTATGGGCTGCAAAGAAGAAGGCCAGGATTCTAACCAAGTAGGCTTCCTCCTGCGTACGAGATGTGCTTTTCAAGTTCACTATGATGTGTAAGTTACGTGAAAGGTAAAGACAGAATTTTTTCATGACCGACGTGGTGTTACATGAGTGCCGTATGAAATCATTTCAGTGTTACAGTAAGTCTGTCCTATAAATTCGACTGCATTCTGATATCCTACCGCGCCTTAGTGATCGTGGCTCTGCTATAACGTACCTCAATTTATTAAAATTGATGCTTCTATTTGATTCGATACATGCTCAGAAAATGCACGTGAACTGAGTATGGTAAACAATTTTTTTTTGCTATGATACCTAGTCCGATACAAATGATGTGTTTCCTTCCTGTTTTGCATTGTGTGTTAAGTGCGACATTTTCATAAAATTGATGGCCATATCCTGCTACCAAATTGTTTGGATTTATTTAATTAATATTTGAAGATATAGATTTATTTGTAGAGAAATTCCTAAATTTTAGAGCCAACAAAGTCTAAGCCAGTGCTTCTCAAATTTTTTAATGGAGGAACCCCTAAAATAATTTTTCGTATCCCGAGGAACCCCTACCTACAACTTTGACAGGCTAAAAACGTGGGTAGCGGGGAGCATAATTCAGTTACTGATAAAACGCCGTCAAGAAAATTTATTTTTAAAGAGAGAGAGATATGTAAGCTGACGTAAGAAAAATTAATCAGTTTCTGTCTTTTTTGTGTTTTTCGATATTTTGAGGTATATTTGGAATTTCTTGCGGTATTTCGAGACTTTTATTTATTTATTCCACGATTTCTCGTTGGACCCTGGTGGGAAAACACCGTTTGAAATATCAACACTGCTAAGCCGATAATAAAACACACACACGCGCACAGTATCCTGAGCCAACTCGGAGAATTAAACATGTAAAATCCTGGAATTTGAAATTCTCAAGACGACTAATATGAAGAGTGCCGTCTTCTGGTGTGTGACGCAGTGCAGTCTGGTAGATATTTAAAGACGTTCCTCCAAAACGTCTGCAAATTATCATATTACTCAGCTTCATACCAGAGGATGGTCATTTGCATGTCAAATTCAAATTTCTTAACATTTCATCCTTGATCCCCCGATAAGTTGCCTTTTGAGGACTTCTCCACCAAACTCCTATGTGCTTCTTCTCTTCGTGTGAACTACATACAGATACGGAGTTGGGATTCGAAACAAGGGATCTTAAGCCGGATGTCTATGGTATGAAATGGTCCTCAGATTCCCTACAGCCGACGTAAACCTCCCCTTTACAGTTGTAATTGCTGCTTTAAATTGTCTCATTAACTCGGTTGCGCTCTCGTTAATTTAAAGAGATGGTGTGACAGAACTTCGGCAATTTCCTACTCCCTCAGGGTGGAGCTGATGCTGTGTTCAATTCGTGGAGAACGAACCTCCTGTTCGCATAAAACCTCGTTATCTAAATATCATAGCCCATCCTTAATGTGAAATATTCGCCGTTTACGATATTCTTTTGGCTAACCGACTACTTAAGTAATCACATTTACTGTATAGCTGACTAAATAATTCAACAATATTTGTCGACTAACAATCGCAGGAATTAGTCTTTCAACGTGATTAAGTTTTGTCGATATTGGAGAACATAGCACAATATAACTAACTAACTAACTAACTCCATGGAGCAGAGGCCTTCTTGAGAAGCTAACAGTTTCTCAGCTAGTCAAGAAATTCCCCGCACTTTATGGAACCCGGCGGTTCATTACCGCAGTCACAAGAGGCTGCCACCTCTCCCTATCCTCAGCCAGCTCAATCCAGTTCATGCCCCCATCCCACTTCTTGAAGATCCAGTTTAATATTATCCTCCCATCTACGCCTGGGTCTCCCAAGTGGTCGCCTCCTCTCAGGTCTCTGCACCAAAATCCTGTATACACCTCTCTTTTCCCCCTACGTGCTGCATGCCCCGCCCATCTCATTCTTCTCAATTTGATTACCCGAATAATATTTGGTGATGAGTACAGGTCATTATGTTCCTCGTTATGTAGTCTTCTCCACTCCCCTGTCGCCTCGTGCCTCTTAGGCCCAAATATCCTCCTCAGCACCCTATTCTCGAACACCCTCAGTCTTTGTTCCTCCCCCAGTGTGAGACCAAGTTTCACATACATACAAAACAACAGGTAAAATTATAGCACAGTATACCGACTGAAAAAAATGAGACTGTACTTACAGAAATTCTGCTGCTCACAGACCGCACGTCAGTGGAAGCTACCTGTGTCTAATTTACGGTACAGACGTCAGTTGAAGGAGTTGGTGTCATTGAAGTTAGGTTGCTTAAATATGCCACATCAGGGTCAGAGGTTGTATCACGACAAGTGCTAAAGGCTTGCAAGAAGACCGTTATGATCATCGTTGTCATCCTATCCAGCTGTCGCCTTCAAGTGCCTACGCATTTCCGTGGAGCAGGGTCCTTCTTGAGAAGCTACTAATTGCTCAACCAATTAAGAAACTTCCGGCGTTTTATAGAACACGAAAGTTTCGGCACGCTGTTCACTACAGCCCCCGCCACTGATCCCTATACCAATTAAGATGAACCCAGTTTTCTCCCTTCCACGTATTTCTTAGTCCATTTTAATATTACTCTCCCGTCTGTGCTTATGTATTCCAAATTGTCTCTTTCCTTCAGATTTTCCAACCGACGTCTATAATTCCTCATCTTACCTCCCATGCTTGCTACGTGCCCCGCCTACCTCATTATCCTTGATTTGTCATCCCAATAGTAGGCCTGTTCACCGAGGAGTGCATCTCATGAAATATCTCATCATCCATTTTTTCCAATTTCATGTTATTTTCTCTCTGTTTTGGAAAGTAAAGCTAATTTATTTCCCTTACATAAGATGCACGTTGTTTCCTTTTTCTTTACTGACATTAACCTTTTAAAGACGAAGCGTATATGTTTTATATAAGGACTCAGTGCGTACCGCGCTGTAAACACT
The DNA here is from genome assembly GCA_013340265.1 of Coptotermes formosanus. Lineage (NCBI taxonomy): Eukaryota > Metazoa > Arthropoda > Insecta > Blattodea > Rhinotermitidae > Coptotermes > Coptotermes formosanus. The sequence goes on from BLKM01002298.1 coordinate 1,778,083, forward strand.
CTCCACTTCGATTATAAAAACCAGTCTCTTAATGTTTAAAAGGCAAACGTTGCTGTTTGTTCTGAGATCCACACAAAACACATAAACGCAATGTGGGCACCACGTAGAATTTTTTAATGTTAAACTTGGTAGTATGTAAAGTTACCGCTAGGCTTTGAAAGGTTAAAATGACGTTTAAGAACATGCAATGACACTCAGCAGGCAACAGACACATTAAAAGCAACATAGTCGATGTTTGTGACGTAATGGTTCTGATATTTGGTGAGCATCAGCGAAAGAATTAGTATTTCAGCAACTTGGCCATATTGCCTCCAAGGACCTTATGTTTTAGGGGACGTGGCTTCGGAACATAATTACGCCTCTTAAGTGAGCCGAAGAAAACGCTGTTGTGTGTAAACCACAAATTGTCCTGGAGAGAGGGGACACTCGATTGCTTTGTGAAAAGTGTCGGAATTTAATCCAACGGCGCCAGATTACACACGCAGTTGTAATCGCTTGGTGGCGTTAATGAGTCAGTCCACGCGTCATGAATTCTAGTTAGAGTGTGGTATCGATCATTTATTTTCAAAACACCTAAATGTTTGCTGTTACAAAAGACCCACACGTGCTGCGGTAATGATCAGAACAATGAAATTGAGGCTAACTTGACGGAAACACGGCAAATGTTTACAATTCTATATAGCTGAATATAGGTTTACTAGCGACACCTAACAGAATGAGAGGATTAGCCTCGAGCTAGCGTCATTAAATTTTGCTATTGCTTTATTACTTTCACTCAGTACTTCCAGGCAAATAACCAGAATGCGTTGAATTAGGAGGAGATCACGTATTTACCCACGCTTTATGATCTAGCATACGCAGTCATTCTCTCATTTCATGCCACACTGCGTTAGCTCTGAACGTGATATAGTAGCATCAGAAACAAACCCCCTTACAGATTGTAGGCTATCATTTTAAAATAAGCTTGCATAATTTGGAACACAGACACGTTAGGAATATACCCACCTAAAATGAAAATTTATTTGCTGAGATTACAATAAGTATAGAATATCATAAACCGACTACATGCACACTTTATTATGCACTAAAATGTCCGAATTACGCTCCTACATGTTTCGAACCGTCATTCGGTTGATCTTCAGGGAGAGTCACATTTTCAAAAATCACACACACATCCGAAACTATGATCACAAGATTTGGTTACAGTTACAAGAACAGTAATCACCAACAAATGCACAAACAGAGTTTTATCATCAATCGTAACACATTCCTACATGTTTCGACCCTGCTGGGTTATTTTCAGGGAGAACCTTTTGTTGTCGTTACACTAAGGTTTCACTTTATAGTTGAGTGAGAATGTGCTGTTGACTGTGTACTGTGTACTGGATGCGTGAACTCTCTGCGGTCCCGGCCTGCACTGCAGTTCACGCGGAGAGTTCACGCATCCAAAAACAACTCAGTACACAGTCAACAGCACATTCTCACTCAACTATAAAGTGCAACCTTAGTGTAACGATAACAAAAAAGTTCTCCCTGAAGATGACCCATCAGGGTC
>BLKM01002298.1:1789504-1804084 GCA_013340265.1 Coptotermes formosanus
AAAGTTCTCCCTGAAGATGACCCAGCAGGGTCGAAACATCCAGGCCGGGACCGCGGAGAGTTCACGCCTCCAGTACACAGTACACAGTCAACAGCACATTCTCATTCAACTGTAAAGTGCAACCTTAGTGTAACGGTAACGGAAAGTTCTCCCTGAAGATGACCCAGCAGGGTCGAAACATGTAGAAGTTTGTTGCAATTGATGATAAAACTCTCTTTGTGCATTTGTTGGTTATTAGTCCTTTTGTTCGATAAAGAAATATCACGCTACGCTGCGTAACATCCCAGAAGAATGCAGATCTCTTTTAAAACTCGACGGAAGCCTGAAATCACGCATATATCCTTGAATTATCTCGCGATAGTTCATCTAGCTTCTAGATGACGTTAGTGCTGTAGATATATATGTGTGTGACACTGAACGTGGTTCAAGCCAGGGGCCTGTTGTTGTTACCTTTCGACGGAGTCATGATGAAATGTGTGTTTATTAGTGAGCAGTGTATTTGCTCTGTAAACAAGTTACTACCAGGCTCGTAGTCACGTGGTCCTCTCTCCTGAATTACTTTGGTAGTAGAGCTGGCGTCATGAGGACTTGCACCGCTTTCCTATACATTGTGAGGAATTTCAATAAAACTCCAGGAATTGAAGCCCTTTTTATTTCCTTATACATACATACATACGAAAAACATCACGAAAGTACCGTGTAACGACACCAGCTGTTTACAATGTTTCGTTTCGTTTCATTTCGTTTCGTAGTCGTTACCTCTTTCTACCTACTCACAGTAGGTGTCCAGGTTGTTTATTTTCATTTGATCACACTCAGACACACACCACAGACGGTAGGACTCCTCTGGAAGAGGGATCGGTCCGTCGCAGAGACCTCTACCTGACAACACAAACACTGTTCAAGACAAACATCTATGCCCTCGGGTGGGATTCGAACCCACGATCCCAGTAAGCGCTCGGCCGCAGACCTACGACTTAGACCGCGCGGCCACTGGGAGTGTACGATGTGTTTGCCCGATATAATACGGTGTTTGAAAAGCACAATTTTATATGTGGCGTGATTTATCAACCTAAAGAAGGTAATGCTCGCTCTCAAAACCTTTGTCCTTATCACTTAAGCAGGTATGAGAAACTCTGTGCAATATGTGTATATATGTGTGTGCTTATATATATATATATATATATATATATATATATATATATAAATTAACCTTTTAAAGCCTAGCGGTAACTTTACATACTACTATGCTTAATTTTAGTCAATTCTCCATGGTGCTCACACTTCGTTTATGTGTTTTTTACTTATCTGGGAACAATCTGCAACTTTTACCTGACACGTAATCAAATGATTGTTATTTTAAACTGAGGTAGAGAGTGTTTACTGCGCGGTACGCCCTGAGTTTTTATATTAGACAGAATGCGTTTCGTCTTTAAAGGTTTAAGGTAAATGTCACCTTAGAACAGGCCATGAAGACCCAGAGGGGGAGTACAGTTATATCTCTACCTTTTCTTTAACCTCATCATTACAAAGGGGGTGGGTGGTAACGCCACGCCCACGCCACTTTACCCCCAGGGAAAAGACCCGGTACCCACACACTCATAAAATCAAATTTCGCCACAAACGTGTCGTGAGAACACACACAGCCGGCCATTCGGAGCATCACGGGGCTTCATTCTGCTTCTCTCCCTTTCTGCCGGGAAAACACAGAATAGACGGCAGATTGTGACAGTTACATGATGCGAAACAATAGTTGCTATGGAGACAGACATGATGGTCGTACCATGTGTCAATTGTGAGGGGATGGGGCGCTTTTTGCTGTTAACCTTTTAAAGCGTAGCGGTAACTTTACGTACGACCAGGTTTAACATTAAAAAATTCTACGTGGTGCCCACATTGCGTTTATGTGTTTTGTACGGATCTCAGAACAAACAGCAACTTTTGCCTTATAAAACATTAAGAGATTGGTTTTTATAACCGAAGTGGAGAGTGTTTACAGCGCGGTACGCACTGAGTCCTTATATGAAACAGATAGGCTTCGTCTTTAAAGGGTTAATATCTGCAACGTCGGTTTGAATGATGACTAAAAAATTTCAAGTGGATTTCGCATGTTGCCTTTTTCAGTCGTCATTTATGGAGTTTTGGCGAGGATTTTGCAAACTGAGCCGTGTTCAGACATCGAGCACTAATTACACGTGTGTGTTGGAATGTAGTGAGGAAGTAGTGTAGCGGGCATGTATACTTTCCCTTCCTCATTCATTCATTAACTAACTAACTAACTAACTAACTAACTCCATGGAGCAGAGGCCTTCTTGAGAAGCTAACAGTTTCTCAGCTAGTCAAGAAATTCCCCGCATTTTATGGAACCCGGAGGTTCATTACCGCATTCACAAGAGCCCGCCACCTGTCCCTATCCTGAGCCAGATCAATCCAGTTCATGTCCTCCCATCCCACTTCCCGAATGTCCATCTTAATATTATCCTCCCATCTACGCCTGGGTCTCCCAAGTGGTCGCCTTCCCTCGGGTCTCCCCACCAAAATCCGGTATGCACCTCTCTCCTCCCCCATACGTGCCACATGCCCAGCCCATCTCAGTCTTCTCGATTTGATTACCCGAACAATATTTGGTGATGAGTACAGGTCATTAAGTTCCTCGTTATGTAGTCTTCTCCACTCCCCTGTCGCCTCGTCCCTCTTAGGCCCAAATATCCTCCTCAGCACCCTATTCTCGAACACCCTCAGTCTTTGTTCCTCCCTCAGTGTGAGAGACCAAGTTTCGCATCCATACAGAACAACAGGTAAAATTATAGTTCTGTATACCCTAATCTTTGTGTTTTTGGATAGCAACCTCGAAGACAAAAGATTCTGCACCGAATGATAGCAAGCATTCCCCGACTTCAATCTGCTCTTAATTTCTTCATGAATGGAGTTTCGATTCGTTAGGGTTGCTCCCAAATATTTGAATTCTTCCACCCTTTCAAAGGATTTATTATCTATATTTATGTTGCGATTGTGTCCTGCATTCTGATTTCGAGACATGACCATGTACTTAGTTTTCTCAGCATTTACTTCTAGACCAATCTCCTTACTAGCAATAATTAAATCTTCTGCATTTTTCTTTATGCTATGTACGCTTCCGCCCAATATATTAACATCATCAGCATAAACCAGAAGCTGATGTGTACCATTCAATTTCAAGCCCTCCTGGTTTGCCTGAACCCTCCTAATGGCATATTCTAAAGCAAAGTTGAAAAGCAATGGCGACAGAGCATCTCCTTGTTTCAAGCCATTCTTAATAGGGAACGTGTCAGACAGATGTTTGCCTACCCGAACTCTGCTATATGTTTCACTTAGGCACATTTTTATTAACCTTACTAGTTTCATGGGGATACCGAACTCAATGAGAATATTATACAAGACCTCCCTCCTAACTGAATCATAGGCTTTCTTGAAGTCTATAAATAGCTGATGAACTGCCTCATTGTATTCCCATTTTTTCTCAAGTATTTGACGAATGCTGAATATATGATCAGTGGTTGACCTGTTACGTCGAAATCCACACTGATGATCCCCAATAATTTCCTCTGCATATGGAGTTAACCTTGACAAAAGGATGTTGGATAGAATTTTGTATGTAGTCGACAAAAGTGATATGCCTCGATAGTTACTGCAATCTGTCTTATCACCCTTCATTCATTCATTGGAAAGAGAAATAGAAACAGCGTGACGGAACGTCATAAAGCTATACGTTTACTATAGATACAAACTAAAAACCAATGGGAGGATAATATTAAAATGCAATCTAGTTAGATTTGTGTCAGAGACTCAATCTGTTGTGGAAAAAATGTAGTAGAAGTTGTACAATCTTATAGTCCGGTGCACTGTTAAAATGAATTCGAGCTAAATTAATTGTAATGGATGGGGGAAGCATCCAGTAGGTAGGCTGGCTGGCGTAGGCTCGAAATCGGAATATTTAAATTGCTGCCACCAATTGCTCCATGTGCGAAGCTATCAGGGAACGGATTTCGAGGGGGGGTAGGGGCTTACACTTGTAACCAACCCTGTCTAAAATTACGAACAAAACATCAAGTACTAACACTGGTGCTCTAATTCTGATTTCTATCAAACCACACAAAATTATACACTATACACACTGGTGCGGTCTCTTTTCCAAGTGGCACACCGAGTCGGCTCCCTTGCCTCTCTGACTTCGTACGTCACTCTTTATAGTTACAAATCACTAAAATTCGGCAAAATAGTGGTGGTTTCCAAATCACAATAACACAAATTCTAAACCGAAATTACTCACTCCAATTTCATTAAGTTAAAACACTAAGTGAAATTCCAAACACTTACTTCAACTTACCCGTAATCAAATACAATAATCCAATCATTATTTTCTAATCACACCAATTAAAATAATTTTAATTTAAAATCACACAAATTAAAATTACTTTGTCCCCTACTCGTCGCACAATAACTAAGTTCCGCAGGTTAATCCAAGGTGAGTGGTGAGTGAGTGTCCAACTGCCACAAATCACCGTAGCAGGGGCTTAAATAACCTCGCCATCCCTTTGTCTGGCAATGCTGACGTTACAGCGTCTGTACGCTGCACCGCGCCCAACCAGAGGACACAATTCCATACCATGACCATATAAGGAGGCGATCACAAAGGGAACAAAGTCCATAACTCTAGTCAGCAAAGTTCCGACTCGTGTACTGCTTGGCTTCCTGACAACTGCACATATTCTGTGCTACACGATATATACATGTAGAAACCCAACTTGCAAAAGATCAACAAAATTAATAAAGCAACCCAAAATCCAACTTTCCCAACACCCCATCAATCACCCATTACATAATTATAAGGGGGTGTAAGGGGGCCGCGGTGGCGCAGTTGGTTGAGGCACTGTGCTACAAACCGGCAGGTCGCGGGTTCGATTCCCGATGGTGTCAGTGGAATTTTTCATTGGCATAATCCTGTCGGTCGCACTATGGCCCTGGGGTCGACTCAGCCTCTAACGGAAATGAGTACCAGGAATATTTCCTGGGGGGTAAACGCGGCCGGTGCGTAGGGCTGACAACCTTACCACCTTCATGTGCCGATTGTCTAGAAATCTGGGAGCCTCAACCTCCAGGCCTGTAATGGGACTGCTTTACCTTTTTTACCTTTAAGGGGGTGTAAACTGTTCAAGTTGAATTCCAATAAGAGACTTCCCGTATTTTGGTGAAAAACGTACGTACGGGTTTGAAGCGTATTATGAAAACAGAGAATTTTTTTTACTGAACAACTCTCTATAAAAAGTGGTATTAAAAAGACATTATGAGAGGTACACGCCAGCTACGTATCTGTTTTGGTGGAAACAAGAAATGCACATAGAGCCTTGTGGGAAGCCCTCCTGTAATGCAGTACGTGTAAGGTGGAGATGTATGTGGGGGGAGAGATGTTAGTGTTTAGACGCAGTAAAGGAAAATAAATTGTAAAAAAAAATTTGAACTGGTTTTAACCGTTTCAGGACCAATAGATTAGCGTGGAATTTATTATAAGTGGTTTGTTGGTCAGGTGGATAATTAATCAGTAATAATAATTTTCAGAATTTTAATTAAATTCTGAGTCTTCTATGCTACCTGTTTTTTTTTTGAAGTCGTCTAATACGATTAGGTTGGGGTGTGCTTCTGACATCTGACAGCAGTATTATAGCTGACTCTGTGCCCATTAATCCTCTCTCTTGGTTACCATTTAATTACTCCTAATGTGAAGTGAAGACAGCAGATTCCATTGTCGCTTTGTTTCCATCTCAAAGCGTGGAGATGTTGAGAGACCAATAAGCATGTGCTCGAAAATCCGACAACTGGGCGACCTGGCGACAGAAAGCAAAGTGCTTTTAAAACAGTAAATCAAGCCTTTCTCTTGTGAAATTCACTATCTGCATTACATTTACGCAGTATTTTCTCCTTTAACCTTTTAAAGCCTAGCGGTAACTTTACATATGACCAGGTTTAACATTAAAAAATTCTACGTGGTGCCCGCATTGCGTTTATGTGTTTTGTACGGATCTCAGAACAAACAGCAACTTTTGCCTTATAAAACATCAAGAGACTGGTTTTTATAACCGAAGTGGAGACTGTTTACAGCGCGGTATGAACTGAGTCCTTATATAAAACAGATATGCTTCGTCTTTAAAGGGTTAAAGGGAGCCCAGTAATCTCAGCCGGTTGGCTGGCGGCGGGTCCAACTGCCGATGCACCGAACGCTTTGAACACACATTACCTCGTCTAATAAACAGCTCCGTGTAAAACGGTCGGAGGCTAAAACCAATCGGTTTCATCTCATGCTGGGGTTAAAAAGTTTACACTTTTACCCCGACTCCCCGGTATGTCTTAAAACTCAGGGCTTAGGCGCGAGGACATTGTCACATTTATCTTTATGTTAGTGGTAAAAACAGAAGTAGGACATTTAGTGTTTGATATTTCTCTGCCCTTTCCTTGTGCCACGAATATGCATTTTTGGCTCGAACAGTGACAGGCATGGCTGAAGCTTTATATTGTTTTCATCTACTCGTCCAGGCAAATACAGGGTCAGTTCAACCACATGTTTTCAAAATATGCCCTCCCCCCAACAGGACATACGCTTGATAGTTTTACAGGGGGCCGTTATACAAATACAAGAGTTAACAAATTAAATAGGGTCTAAATATAGAAAAACTGGTCACCAACAAATGCACAAAGAGGGTTTATCATCAATCGTAACACACTCCTACATGTGTCGACCCTGCTGGGTCATCTTCAGGGAGAGCTTTTCTTTACCGTTACACTAGGGTTGCACTATACAGTTGCGTGAGAATGTGCTGTTGACCGCGTACTGCAACGCAGTACACAGTCAACAGTAAAGAAAAGTTGTCCCTGAAGATGACCCAGCAGGATCGAAACATGTAGGAGTGTGTTACGATTGATGATAAAACCCTCTTTGTGCATTTGTTGGTGATTAGTGTTTTTGTATGATATAGTTCACGGACATGGAACACATTAAATTAGGGGCTAAATACGTTTAACTTTTTAAAGCCAAGCGGTAACTTTACATACCACCAGGTTTAACATTAAAAAATTCTAAGTGGTGCCCACATTGCGTTTATGTGTTTTGTACGGATCTCAGAACAAACAGCAACTTTTGCCTTATAAAACATTAAGAGATTGGTTTTTATAAGAGAAGTGGAGAGTGTTTACAGCGCGGTAAGCACAGAGTCCTTATACAAAACAGATACGCTTCGTCTTTAAAGGGTTAAAATGCTTCTGGGTCTTAAAAAATGTGATTTTTGTAGAACTTTGTCTCTGTAGCAACTGAATGCTTCAGCGAATTGAGTTTTTATTTGACATTCATTAAGGTTAATATTCTACGTGGATGTGCAAACTATATGAACACTGCGGTTAAAGAGTTTATGATGTTAGATGAAGTAGGTCCAAGAACTGTGGCTTTGTAAACACCATTTCTAGCGAATGTCAGTAAAACCATACAATAATTTTGACTGTGGAGGTATTAATTTCCGCCAGGATATAAACCAGTGGCGCGCTGTTTTGAACACGGAGATGAAATTAATACATGAATCAACATATGCACTTAATAAAATAAAACTCAACACGGGCATAAAGCTCCCACATGTTTTGGTACCGGGATACCGTCATCAAGGAAGTACTTAGAACAAATGAGTACCAGCCCAACACGCCAATATACGTATTGCATCGCTCATATCGGAATGATTAAAACATTAAAATTCTAAAAAATGTAAAGTTTACAAGCATGAAATCACAATGTTTTGATATTAAATTCAGCCGCTTCAGGTATAATTTCGCAGTTGTTTATATTTTGTATGGAGTACGCGCTTTTAATATCACAACATTGTAATTTTATATTTAATAACTTTATGTCTTTTAGAATGTTCTATCTATCTATCTATCTATCTATCTATCTATCTATCCATCCATCCATCCATCCATCCATCCATCCATCCATCCATCCATCTATCTATCTATCTATCTATCTATCTATCTATCTATCTAATCTGTCTGTCTGTCCGCCCACCTGCCCGTCTGTCCGTCTGTCCGTCCGTCCGTCCGTCCGTCCGTCCATCCATCCATCCATCCATCCATCCAACCATTCATCCATGCATCCATCCGGTATTATAACAGCTGTCGCCCTCTTCCGGAAACCAAGCGCCGTCCCTCCCTGTTTCTGCACAGATGTGGCTCCACATTTCTTGCTGTCATGGCTGCTTGCACTCCTTCTATCCAGGCCTTCCTTGGGCGTCCTCTTTTCCTTCTCTCTACTGGGATCCATTGCATAATTAATTTTCATATTTTAATACTTTAATCGTTGCAATAAGGGCGATAGAATACAATATAGTAGCGTGCTGGGCTTGTATTCCTTTGATCTAAATAACTCCCTAATGATGTCACCCCGGTGCCGAAACATGTAGGAGTTTCATGCGTGTCTTGAATTTTATTTTATTAAGTTCATGTGTTGGTTGAAGTATTAATTGTGGGAATAAGTACGGTGTGAATAACATAAAAACGGTGATGAATTTTCGGGTGCCTTAAATGGCTGGGAATTCTTTCAGTATGTGAGCGAGTGTTTACCTGTCACTAAGGAAGTTCATGTAGCTAGTCAGTTCAACCATGAATAGAAAAACCATGCTCAAATTATGCTCGCTAGTCCACATATATATGAATAAGTAGGCAGTGACGGACCCTCTTATTTGTGTTCAGAAAGGCAACGACCAAGTTAGCGGCTTTTGTTCTTTAGTTAGGCAGAATGCAGAGTCAGAATTAAACCATCAGCCAACTTACAGGTTATGTGCACAGCTTTTTTGATTTTTAAAATCAAATACCTCTGCGAATTTAATCACCTGTTTGGAGACCCGCGGGTTGTGGTATTCCAACCCACAGAGAAAAAGAAGAGTGGGAGTGGGTAGACCACAAACCAGCGAACTGATCACAGTTCATTGTTGCCGTGGGGTTCGTATCTTTTACATGCAGCACAGTTGAAACCGGCGGTTGTTTGTGATATTTTATACGCCTGCAGCAAGCAGGTACAGACATGTAGTAAAGTACAGAGTGTCCCCTTTATCATGTCCCTGGGCATGACCGCGTTAACGGCGTAGAAAGCCTGCATCCGACGGGGCATCTTATATGAAATCCCGTGTTCAGAGACACAAAAAAATAACACTTTATGTGTGCATATGACACCGTGTGAGACTGCAGTTTATTCTACGCATTTTGTACCAAACTACAAAATCTAATTTATGAGTGTCGAAAGTATAAATTTATATAGAATTCTTGTAATTGGACCCACACCCTTGTATTATCAGTTAACATACCGCCTACGTGGACGATCACAATACGGCAAATCACAACGCATATCAACTAACCAACTGGAGTTAATTGATATTAATTTTAATGTTATGTAGTCTGACAGTCCAAGCACACGCGTGTCACGTTTAGGTACTCGTAAATTTGTTTACTCAGAATTGTTTCTATTGATGGATAAGACAATGTTAAGAGGCCTTCGTGAGCTTTCGTAAAGGCGTTTTGAAATGCGTAAATATTTGAACAGCAAATTGCTGTGGATGTTAATATCTTCGTCTCGTTCAAAAAATGTATTGTACCTAACTCTGTTACATATATATATATATATATATATATGTGTGTGTGTGTGTGTGTGTGTGTGTGTGTGTGTGTGTGTCTGTGTACGTATACATGTATATACATATATATAGACAGAGAGAGATCTGCAGGAATACGTGTTCTGTTCCATTGACATGTGTGATAACGCTGAGTCATTTTCCCTTTACAAACCCTATTCCCTTGCATCGTTCTTCCTTTTAAAATCTGTGAATTCGAGCACGTGAAAATCATAAAAGAATATTTTGTCGTGTCGTGTGGTGTCGCGTCACGCCGTATAATGTGAATCGACCCTAAGACGTAGTTCTAACCGTGCTAATAAAGCGAGACTAACGGACGATGATGTAAGGTTTGGAGGTGCTGATGTGTGCCAAGTGTTTTATAGCTGCTATTTCGGATATCCGACGGAATAGTAACCGAAGCGGGTGTCATAATTTTGCGCGTTATATAGGACCTTACTAAAACTGATGCGGTTTTGGGGAACATTTATGAAACTAAAGGCGAACACGTAACAAGACGGCCATAAAAATGGCTTGTTTAATTCTCTTTAGCACTGTATTTCGTTGCGGTTAACAAATTTAGGATCAGACAGACAGACAGGCAGGCAGGCAGACAGACAGACAGACAGACAGACAGACCGACAGACAGACAGAGACAGGCAGGCAGGCAGACAGACAGACAGAGACAGGCAGGCAGGCAGACAGACAGACAGACAGACAGACAGACAGAGACAGGCAGGCAGACAGACAGACCGACAGACCGACAGACAGACAGACAGAGACAGGCAGGCAGGCAGACAGACCGACAGACAGACAGACAGACAGACAGACAGACAGAGACAGGCAGGCAGACAGACAGACAGACAGACAGAGACAGGCAGGCAGGCAGACAGACAGACAGACAGACAGACACACAGGCAGGTAGACAGACAGACAGACAGACAGACAGACAGACAGACAGAGAGTGCATAGGTCAATGTGACGCATGAAGACTGACTGTTAGCCCCCGCGCGGCTGTTCTTGGCACTTGGAATAAGACAATCACAAATGTGCCAGCTTATTTTATACAGCATCTGTACACATTAGCTCAGCCGCTGTGTCAATATGTATTTGCCTGTGAGCAGGAGAAAGATTACATGTAGCTGGATCCTTATACCGTTACGTCACTCTGAACTGCTTAGCAAATAGTAGCGATTTACTGCCTGCCTAAAGTGGGATGTGGCGCAGGACACCGAGTCTACTGCGGTTTACTTCGCAATTTCTGTGTGACCTTCAGTGTTTATTATACAGAATTTCCACAAAAGGATTCCAGTATATTCGAAAAATTAAATATATTAGAACCCGGTAAAAACTACATCGGTTTACGCGGCATCTCATATTTAGCGTCACATACTCTGCGGTACCAATTAATTCGCCATGGTTAAGCATAACATTATACTCCTCATTTATAACGACACAAAATATTCAGTCCCTTCCATGACGGTATAACCGAGTTCGATTGTATTTATTGTCTGTGATATGGTCGATGACCCAAATGGACTCTGATTTAGAAATTATAGTGTCTGTGTGGGTGTGTTTTTTTAATTCATCTGAATATTCGACCTAGGCTGTGTTTGTAGCTGAACGAAATTGTAAGTGGTACCGTAGCTGTGTAAAAAATGTGCAAGGGGAAGCACGTGGAACTAGGTATGTTTTCTGAAGGGGCAACTTTCCACAAGACGGGAATTGTTAACTGGAGCTTAATGTCAAATCACGGATACCTTGTCTTAGCAGAGCGCACATTAGGAAGGCTGTTCTCCCAGGGTTAATATATCGTATGCATTCACAAACAAACAGATTCGTTTTTGTTTCGCAGAAGACGGAAACACAAATGCTTGCTTGGATTTGGTACAAACCACGCTTTTACATAGCATGATGGACATGCTGACGTCATTTGCTTGTGAATCATTACGTGATCAGATGACTAAAGGCAATCGTCGGTTGAACCATTTAAATTAAATCAGCAGTTCTTGTTGAAAGAAATAGCCTGCGTAATAAATAATAATGGAATTATTATATTTGTGTATAAGAAAATAAAATTAGATGTAAGACTGTAAGTGTATTGTGTCGGGCCGACACGACGCATTTTACACTCTCCATCTAGACGATATTTCTTCGGACCATATACGATCGAGACAGACGATTGTATGCATACTCCATATGGAATATAAACAGCTACGAACTTATACTTAGAACGATTTACTAACACATAATTTTAATACCACAACATTTTAATTTTATGCTTATCAAATTTATGTATTTTGGAATTTTAATGTTTTAATCATTCCAATAAGGGCGATATAATACCTAGAGTAGCGTGTTAGGCTTCTACTTCTTTGTTCGTAAAAACTCCCTGTGGATGGCACCCTGAGTTTAATACTTGTCACGAATTGCATTTTATTAAGTGCATCTGTTGGGTGGTGTATTATCCTTTTAAAGCCTAGCGGTAACTTTACATACCGCCAGGTTTAACATTAAAAAATTCTACGTGGTGCCCACATTGCGTTTATGTGTTTTGTACGGATCTCAGAACAAACAGTAACTTTTGCCTTATAAAATATTAAGAGACTGGTTTTTATAACCGAAGTGGAGAGTGTTTACAGCGCGGTACGCACTGAGTCCTTGTATAAAACAGATACGCTCCGTCTTTAAAGGGTTAATTATTAGAAGGAAATTCCTCGCCACGAAATTTTACCCATACCTAGCGAATGTCTTAAGCATTAGTACTTTTCTCCGAAACATTTCTGAAGCACCTGTAGTCCCCGTATTCGCGGATAGAAAGATCCCACATTGCCTATCTGCAGGGCTACAAAGTAACATGTGAAACTCCCCTTTTATGAAAGAATATATCAATCGGGAATCTCTTTGAGAAAATCCGGGAAGGTAAATCATCATCATCCGAATGACGCTGTCCGTCTTCAATATGCTCTTCATTGCATCATGGGTAACATTTATGTTCGTTTGTGTGGGTAAGTCTTATTAGCAACAATTTCAAGTTTAAAGTGGCTTCCCCTGAACTGTGAATTTATATTAGCCCACATTTTATGAATTTCATTCTCTTTATTCGCCTTTCGTATGTAAAAGCTAGTATTTCAAGGAAAGCACTTCGTTAAAACCAAAAATGGAAAGAAATTTTCGCCCGGCTCCATTATCTATTTCGTCAATTATTTCAGCAGAACTCCCGTTGTTTATTGATTGAAGGGATAAACTATATCAAAGAAGATGGGATGCCTACAGACAAAAAGTCCTCAGCAACAGCTATGCCTGCCTACCTACACGTCTCTTAGAGTTTCCAGTTCGAGTTTAGTCCATGGGTTAACAAACTCAGCAATTTGTAACACTGCAGTTGTCAAGGTAAGCTGTATTGTTATGGGATTCGGAAGTTTCGTCGCCGTGAGCACTCACAGCAGCCTGCTCGTGTCATCTATCTCTGGACATTGCAAAGCATTTGACATCTACAAAACCCCAATTTGTGTGATACAGTTTAATAGTAACTTCTCATCTATGCCTATGCCTCACAAGTGTTTCTGTTCTTTCAGATTTTTGTGAATTATTTGTTTCCAAGTTTACCGAAGACGCGGTCAAGACGTCAGAAGGTAAAAATCTTACGAACTGAAATGTAGTAAGATAAGATGATACCGCTCGTGGCTTTATCATCAGTGTTCACATTTGTAATTGTTATCGGCAAACGGAATACTAGCTGTTTCTTTCTAAAACTCAGAAAGAAAAGTGTCAGGCTGCTGCTGTTTTTACGTCTTCTCTTTTGTGGAACATAAACAGCTGGTATCAGTGACATGTCAGAGTGGCAGGGTCGTTGTTTGAAGGTAGAGTAAGGTCGATGATCGCTTGCAGCCCCTAACAGTGCTACACATTAGTTCACCCTCACGAGTTTATTGATCCCACAACCAAATAAAACTTCAACACACGTCAACATGATGGAAGTAAGGCGCGTGGAAATGCTTTGTTTTGTGATTGCAACATTTGAAAGTTTCAGCCATTAGTGTGTGGACTGCTTCTAGCCGTCGAAGTAGGGGTTCAGTCCCTGGACTTTCAGTGTGGAAACTGTGGTCGACACAGTGGCATTATGGCAGTGATTTACCCTGACATATTTAATGTCACAAATGCTACTTACTGTCTCTGTACGTTTCGTTTCACGCTGGCTTTCCCTGACAATTTTGCTTTAGAGAAATCTACGATTACGTAAATTCAAATGCCAGTAAGATTACGGGTGTACGGTTATAAACAGTTAAAATGTTCGATAGTTGTTTGGAATATCTATGTGTTATCTTCCTGTGTCAAATCCACTTTCTAATTTGAGACTTATATTATGGGTAACGCAAGTAAATATTAGATGATCATTCCTTTTATTTTACGTGTTTGATATTTTAAAATGGCAAGGTAGGAAATGTACGTATAAAGCGAAATTGTTGCGCGTTTATGTAACAATTATTGCCGTGAAAAGGCAACAATACATTCCCTACACGTAGGTGTCAACAATAATAATTGTTAGGTGTTGCCACGCAAATTCAATAATATGTTTCATTTGCATTATTGTCGCACTAAAAACATTCCGTACTGCTGTCAACAATATAAAAGCATTTAGGTCTTCAAGTAAATTCCGTGATATGTGTCCGATTATACGGAAATTCTTACTTTCTCGACAGATTTTTGTGAACGTTTCCAGTATCAAAGTACAGGAAGATACGTCCAGTAGGAGCCGCGCTCATACTAGCGGACAGACGGACAGACATGATGAAGCTAAAAGGCGTCTTTCGCAACTTATGCCAACACGCCTAGAAATTCAGTGCATCCAACATAAAATGTTGTTGTTGTTGTTGTTGTTGTTGTTGGTGGTGGTGGTGGTGGT
>BLKM01002298.1:1809075-1850931 GCA_013340265.1 Coptotermes formosanus
GTGGTGTTGGTGGTGGTGGTGGTGGTGGTGGTAGTGGTGTTGGTGGTTGTGGTGGTGGTGGTAGTGGTGGTAGTGGTGGTGGTGGTGGTGGTTGTGGCGACAGCGGCGCTCGTGAAAGCACTGTTAACTTTTCTGTACTGTCTGAAATGCATAATGATACGCACGGTGCAAGAACCGGTTTGCCGTATGTTTCCATGGAAGTGAGACGGTTTGTTAAACTAAATGTAGAATATAAATTGAATATTTCTGGAAGTGAAGCATCAGACAAGTATTCGTTCTGAACTGAAGGAGGAGATGTAAGATATTACATAACAAGGAACTTTACCATTTGTGTCATCGCATGTCATTGTTACTGTAAATCAAGGAGGTTTGACGTAGCTCGGATGGAAGAAGAAGAAATCCTTGCAGACATTTTTGGTGAGATCTCTTTAAAAAATAAAATAATATTCACCGACTAATGCATTAAAATACATACAATCTTTATTCGTAAAAGCCTCCTGCATGTTTCGACCCTGCTGGGTCATCTTCAGGGAGAATAGTCTGTTACACTGCTGGATACACTTATACAGTTAAGTGAGAATGTGCCTTTGCTTTCATCCTGCGTTGTGAGGTATCTTGTACTGTCCGCGGTCAGGGTATACCCTGACCGCGGACAGTAGGGGGTTTTTACGAATAAAGATTGCATGTATTTTGGTGCATTAGTTTGTAAATGTTATTTTATATGATACAGTGCACGGATACGGAACACATTAAATCTTTTTAAAAGTTATCAATTAAAAGCTGAAAAATGAAATTCGAGAAGTTTATTTGTTTAATGGCACTGCTAATAACTCAGGCTGTAAGAATCGAGTTTTTGGTGAAGCCTGAACTGTGAATTTCTAAAGGACTGGGAGGGAAGCGATCGTCCCGAAATCTGAGATACTTTAGATCTGCCTGTTATTTATGTGGAGGGACTTAGGGAAACGCCGTAACCTCTCACTCAAAATAGCGGTGCTCCAGCCGAAATTGTAAACCGTCACAAGTCAAAAGCCTTACCGACTGAGCTAACCTGTTCCATGAGAGAACACTTTTAACATAAAATTTCATCCTAGTTACCATCTGCAAGGGTTTCGTCTTACTGTGCTCTTTGGCTACAAGGTTCCTTCTTTTGTGTGACGACTTCACGTATACTTCCTTTTCTTTATACTGGTAACATACAAAGCAAGTTTATTTTCATCCATCTTTTCCAGGTGATGGAAGCTTTTTGACATTCAGGCCTATTTAGGTACAATAGTTTTTTGTCTGATTTCGAATAAGGCCTTTTGTGCTCTAATAATTTTTCAAATCATCGTCTAAAAAACTGCATAGTTGCGTATTATAAGAAAGTCATATATTTCCGTCGTTCCGAACCATCATGAGGCTTGTATATAAAAAATTTAAAATAAAAGTGAAAACTTACGTGTGTGCCTATTTTTGTGGGATTTCGCACTGCATGTTTTACAATAATTTTGTTAATTGTTAAACACTTCCCTCATACAGAATTTTGGTAGGGAGACCTGAGGAAAGGCGACCACTTGGGAAACCCAGGCGTTGATGGGAGGATAATATTAGATTGGATCCTCAAGAAGCGGGGATGGGGGGCATGGACTGGATTGAGCTGACTCAGGATAGGGACAGGTGGCGGGCTCTTGTAAATGCAGTAATGAGCTTTCGGGTTCCATAAAATGCAGGGAATTTCTTAACCAGCAGAGGACCTGTTAGCTTCTCAAGAAGGACTCTGCTCCATGGAGTTAGTTAGTTTAGTTAGTTAGTTAGTTAGTTAGTTAGTTAGTTAAATACTTCCGAATTACCTTAATCCGTAAACGTGTGTTTTGTTATATCCTGCACCGTCTTTTAAACTACGAACTATTAAAATCAGTTTTTTCTTTCAGTACTTTAAAGGCCATATGGTTAAACAGGTTTTTAAGTCTTTGTTAGACATAGTCAGTTCTGGGATGCAAAGCATCAAGCTAAGTTTTCATACTTGTGTGAAGTATAAATATTATTTCATTGATATATTTTTCGCTATATCCAATGGTCATGTTTTTATTTATTCGTAGAAATACTGTTACGAATGTTTTATCTTATATGTTGTTCTTCCGGTTTGTTGAAACTTATTTATTATATGTGACGGTAATTGGATATGCTTTGCGGAGAACTACACTGCGTGCATTTCTTGTTGTTTACACACACGTGTGCAGGCAGTGACACTGAACTTCTGGTCTGTAATACTATTGAGGCTATCAGGCAGAAAATCATTCTTTGTTTCAACACCGACTGATCACTGGGATCCAATACAATATGTTGTATAATTCAACCTGGATGACGAGACATCGTGGCGCGGTAATTGTGTTTGGAAGTTTTAAGACTATAATCTATCCTGACTGAGGTTGTCCGTGGTTTCTAGAAAGTCTTTTGCAGGCTGTCGACAAAGTAGTGATTTGAAACAGGCACAAACAGCTGGCTTCCTCGCCCTTTTAAACATTCTGCCAATTAACCCTACACAAAAAACCACAGGAGTTAATAAGTCATCAAAAAATGTGTGTCATGTGAGGCGTCATTAAATGCAACGAGAACTTTTTAATTTTTGTGGTTTTTAGGTGCGTTTGCAAAATTGCGAAAAGCGACTATTGTTTCGTCATGTTTGTCTGTCTGTCTTCTGTCTGTCTGTCCGTCCGCATGGAATAACTGGGCTCCCACGGGACGGATTTTCATGAAATTTGATATTTGAGTATTTTTCGAAAATCTGGCGAGAAAATTTAAGTTTTGTTAAAATCTGACAAAAATAACGGGTAGTTTACATGAAGACGTATGTACATTTATAATATTACCTTGCTGAATTATTCTTAGAATGAGAAATGCTTGAGACAGAAATTGTAGAGAAAATCAAAACACACATTTTATGGTCAATAATTTTTTCCGAAAATCGTACCTTTATGAGATAATGTGGAAAAATATGGTAGGGCCAGACAGTCCACAGATGACAATATGATACGGCGCATGTGCTTTGCATGCTGGATAACTAAGGCTACACACACACACACACACACACACACACACACACACACACACACACAACGTATGTAATATTTATTGTTCCTCCAGAGCAAGAGTGGTTACGCGAACGCGCCTCAATTTCACGTTATACGGACATTGCTTGTTTTTTGTTTTGCCTAAGCTGAGGGTTGTTTGGTGCTATAAGCTTATAAAGTAATTTGTTGTCTTATATGTTGAATCATACAAATGTCAATCGTCATACAAACACATATGACTTCAAACACAAAGGGTTTAATCAACAATTAAATGTACGCGCGTATCAAAAATGCGCCGGCGTAGAAATTATGTTTTGTCCCCCTCGCGGTATGTCCTCTCCGACACAGAATAAAAACCACAACTGACGTCCTTCTTCATGCTCGAAAAATCCTTCTATATGTGCTGAAATTTCTGGAATCTTCCCCATCTATCTACAGTTCTATGGACCGTTCGCTATCTAAGGTAGACAAAGTAAACTTCGCGCGATATTTGAGTGTATTTTATTGAATTAATCACAAATCCATAGTTCTTGGCCTTCTGTAACGAGCCAAGTGCTTGGGTGGGGTGGGGGCGACATCTCACTCCGCTACCGGAATACTTAGCCCTGATCATCAGCTCAAGGAAGTCACGTCGGGTCTCGGAATTTCATAATGTAGTGTTACATGGGCTTCCACATATATCATGGTATTTTTATTTCTACCACGCAGTGCTTGAACTCGTAAATTAATGCCTTTTTTTAAAGTATGTAGGCAGAGAACATGTTTGTAACATTTAAATGCAGTCGTGGCAGATTCTGATTCAGAAACCCTGTCGTAAATTCCAACAAATTCCAAAAATCGTGCCAGATCCTTCAAAATACACAAACAGGTGATCGATAAAAATCATTGTTGCAGCTAAATCTGCAAAAATACTGTTTGGATCGTATAGTTTCGTTGTTAATTTCGGCAGTACTGACTTTCATGTCCCTTGGAACTCGTCCCAACAAAGCAAGTAGTATACAAAATAATGCTGAGCTCTGTGCATGCAGGAGAGTTTAATTTCTCTCCTGTTTTATATCAGCAGTGTAACGATTCTGAAACCGTGGACTGCAGGCACACTGCTCTGTATTGTAATATTCTGTTACCTTTCATTGTAAGGTCAGGTGGATTTGATATTATCTTAGCTGTGATAACTCCTGTAATGAATTCTTAACCACTGGACGTATTTTTGTAAACCTTGTTATAAACGTCACAATGCTGAAGGACATTTTGTAAAAACAGTAATACTATCACAGGACTCGTCATACTTCTCAGAGGGACACGGCACTAACGCTACTGCAATTGAAGTCAGAAAATTTTACTTAAAGAAAATATTAAATATGATTGTAAATGCATACAGCGTAAAATTTATATGTGCTTTGAGCAGAAGAAACCGTTACGTACTCTTCGAATTTCATGTTAGAAAAGACAGACTTTTCAAACTCATTCAGATTTTGTGTTCAACTGAGGGTTTAACTGATGGGGGAAATTATGGCATACAAGAACTTTGCTGCATTTGTGACAAACACTGAGCCACATGACATCAATTCGAAGTTTTCTTTGCACTACAAATATACAATAAAGGCTTGACCGTTATGAAACTTGGTTACCTTGAAGTTATTCATAAACTAATACACACATTCTTGAAATAAAAAACTCACTTTTAATAGAGCCCTACATTAGGATGCAAAATAAATCTGATGTCATCTTAATATAATCTTAGAAGGGACTTCCATTTTTCTCGTGGTAGAGTGGGTTGTTTGTGGTCGAAGTCACTGTAGATTGTGTAGATTGATGTGTTCTGAGAAGTATGCACAGTGAAATCTTTTGTGTAATTATTTGGAACACTGTAAGTTTATGATAAAATATTTTGATCTTAGAAAGTGTGATTGATTTTTCTGTGCAGTTTTTTTTCCAAACACATTCTTCATCTGTATGTACGTAATAAGTAACGCTGGAGAGCACCGTGGAAATGTGTACATGTCTCGAAGTAAAATGAAGAAAATATGTAAGGTTGATTGGATCTTTAAACGCCTTGTACTCAGTATATGTGGAATTTAAAAAGTCTGTAATTTACTTGAGAATATCTAATTATAGCCGAAATATGTAATTATACTTCATATTAATTAATGAGGTTAACTTTAAATTATAACTATTAATATAATGGCTATTGAAATTGGATTTGAAATTTTTTCATTTACTCTTTACCAGTTTTCTTGTTTTTGGAACAGACGGGTAGGCCTATTGGTTGACTGCAAATTACAGCAGAATGATGTTACTTTGATGGCAGCTATGCGGCTTTCCTTTGCCATCAACTGAGCAAATGCCAGCAGGCGTTGTTTGACTTTCAAATAAATTGAGCTTCAATTGTGGCTATGGAATGAAAGCTTTCTAAATATATCTGTCTGTAAGAGCGCTGGTCTTATAATGTCTCCGTCCTGTTTTAACTGATTCTGTGAAACACGTCGGGAGGACTCCTTTAGGAAACTGTAAATAAATCCTACAGAAACGACGGCCTTTCAGAAACATGTATGGAGGAAGCGTACCTAAAGTCGGTAGTTTGTTTAGTCCGTCTCTTTGTTTGGTGACATTCCGGGACTGCCCAGGCAAACAGACTCGCAACTTTCAGAATGAATCGCACTTCCACGTACGTCAAGCTGCAGAGTCACGGCCTTGACATTTTATCTCTTTTTCCGGGCGTCGAGAGTTTAGTTTTCGGTTGTGTAGCGGTGCAGTGTAAATTTCACAACATGCTTAGTGGCAATGTATTAAATTTATTGCACCAACTAAATGCACAGTATGTGGTGATGGGTTTATGGACTTTATCCATCGTCCGAAGAGTAAAATATTAAAGATATTAAAAAATGTTTAATATTTTACTCTTCGGACGATGGATAAAGTCCATAAACCCATCACCACACAATATTATACACCATCGTCAAAACCTTTTGGAATTTATCTAAATGCAAATTATTAGCTACATATTAGTGTTAAACACGTAGCTCCGACATGTTTCCGTACAAGCGTACCACCTTCAGGGAGCAAAATATGCTAGATTTTAAACCAATTGCCAGGGACAAGCCACTATTTACAAGGTTTCACAGCCTGCAGTAGGCTCCATTGTTGATATCGTCATGTATAAAAGGCACAACTTGTACTGTTTTTAAAAGCTTATGGTTAAAATATGATTACAATATTTCTTACACAATAAATGTGATTTATACAGATTAAAATTAATGTTCCAGCTGGTAACTGGAACTTCTAGTTTGTGGCATTATATGTTCAGTTCTGTAGTGCTTATATCAATCCAAGGTGGATGGGGTCCCTGTGTTTATGCTGTGTCGTGTGTCGGAGCCAGCAGCATAGTACATGTGCTTGTGATTCAATTACCGGCATAAATAGAGTGTAATATATAGCCGTCAATTATAATGCAGTACTGAAGGTCTTGTCAAATACTGTCATCGACTGAGGAGAACGGGCTTGACCTTGACAGCGTCCATAGTGTCCCTTATATCAGGGATAACCTTGCGGTGAAAACAAACACGGCATGTCGCAATCATACAGGTTCTCTAAAAAACGTACACTTCTATTGCTGGATCTTACACTTTCCACTTGTCGCCTACAGTAAAATTTATACGTGTACATAGCTTCAACCATAACGGATAGAAAAAAGCATAATATTGAACACACAAGATACAACTGCACTTCGCCCAAATTTATCTTTAACTCTTTAACTGAAATACATCTGCTGCTGGCCATAAATATCTAACCGTCCAACTTCTTGTGCCACTGTTACCAGTATCAAAAATATCCTCGTGAGCCGATAACAGCAGGTTTTACCGTTTTTCATCAGCAGTACCAGCACGCTGACAGTGGTCTCTCAATAAAGCGTTGAAAATTTATGCATTTTTAAAAGTTTGCCATTTGTCTTAGGCAAATTTAATTTAAAAAAAAGGACAACTTTTTACTGAGGACATAGATCATTTAAAGCGTTTGATTTGTTTTTTCCACACATCATTGACCTCGCTTTTATCTCTCCCAGATAACGAACAGATCAATAATTGTGAACCTAATCACGCTATATAGCAGTAGTACATATATCAAACGGCATAGTGCCAGAACTCGTTTTTATTTATATGTCGTTCAATATTCAATTTAAAACGAAAAGTTTTAAAATAAAAGTGCTGGATCTTCAAGCGACTTCTGTTTATGACATCACATAGATTAAGACTTGTGCAGTCTAATGTGAGTCAGTTTAAAATAGATGAACAAGTATATAAAACTGACACATAAATAAGGCTTCATATGGCACTGACGAGAAGGGAAATAATTAATCTCATATTCTTATATTTTGCATACCGATGTGAGAATCACCACTAAATATAAAATAAAGATAAAATCAGTCCTCACAACTTCATTAGACTGTTATTAATAAAATAATATAGTACAAGGCTACATGTTTCGGTCGTTCATATGACCATCATCAGGCCTGTATACAAGAAGCAATGTAAGAATAGTTACTGCCTGTGAGACCTCAAGAGGCAAGGCTTTGTACAAACATGTAGCCTTGTACTATATTATTTTATTAATAACAATCTAAAGAAGTTGTGAGGATTGTTTTTGTTTTATATTTTTATTTTATATTTAGTAATCTGATATTAGTTATAGCTATAGAACTGAATACCAGATTTCATCCGATCCGTTTAACCTTTTAAAGCCTAGCGGAAACTTTACGTGCCACCAGGTTTAACATTAAAAAGTTCTACGTAGTGCCCACATTGCGTTTATGTGTTTTGTACGGATCTCAGAACAAACAGCAACTTTTACCTTATAAAACATTAAGAGACTGGTTTTTATAACCGAAGTGGAGAGTGTTTACAGCGCGGTACGCACTGAGTCCTTATATAAAACAGACACGTCTCATCTTTAAAGGGTTAATAAGCGTTTTGGCAGAAGAGACGTACTGACAGACGGCTTTCCATACATGGACTAAATTCATTTCGCTTTGTAACATCTTGGACTATAGATACATGCCTGTGATGATCGTAACAGACGATTAATGAACCCAAAACCGAAAGTAGCATGCTACCTAGAGTTATAAAATTCACCATACAGTTTCAAGGGATATTCGTGTTAAATTAATTTCTTTCCACTTTCAGATCAGCTACCCAGGTGATCACACAGACCATAAAACAGAGTTAACAGTACTGTATTTGACAAATTTCTGAAGGTAAGTCAAAATATTATTGTTAATATTTTGTGTTAGTTTGGTTGTAGACGATATTTTATCGTCATAAATTGTCTCTTATAGAATCTAAAATTAATTAAGCATTGATGATCCATTTAGATATTTTGGAGCTTATCACTATATTATTTGAATTTCTGAAGCGAGAAAACCCTACAGACGCCCAAATCACCTAATCTCCTGTGCAGCTGATTCGTCTAATATAATGTGGGCATCGCCTTTACTATTCCGTCCCTGTTAAGTTTCGTTAAATTTGGCCTTTTTTTGAACAGTTTAAACTTAATCGGTTACTTAAAGCTGGAAACATTTGCAGTGGATAATATGTAGTCGAGTTCCCCCCCCCCCCATGGAATGCGTCCAGTAACATAATTCCTACTGTCATTTACTGCGCCCGGCAAACTATGCTATTTCGTACTTCTATGTCTTGTCAACGGACTGAGGAACTGTCTTCCGCCGTAACGTAAACGTGACCTTAATGATTTAGTAAAGTTTGAAAGGATGATCTCACAAGGCTGAATTTTTCCAGGAGGCAATACTGGTACCAGGAAAATTGTTTAACCTTTTAAAGCCTAGCGGTAACTTTACATACAACCAGGTTTAACATTAAAAAATTCTACGTGGTGCTCACATTGCGTTTATGTGTTTTGTACGGATCTCAGAACAAACAGCAACTTTTGCCTTATAAAACATTAAGAGACTGGTTTTTATAACCGAAGTGGAGAGTGTTTACAGCGCGGTACGCACTGAGTCCTTATATAAAACAGATACGTTTCGTCTTTAAAGGGTTAAATAGGACATTTTAAGTTTCGGCCGTGCCGCTCAAATATGAATGTTGGGCTACTGCACGTGGTACTGCAAATGAAATGATTAATTTTGTCATACATGAATATTAGTACGAAAACATTATATTCTGTACGCAAAATATACCTCTGTACCCCACTGAGATCATAAAATTTTATCTGAAACATTTTTTTTTGTACGGAGAATATTTATTGAAGCAAAAGTAAAGATAATGTCTGACTGAAAATTTTAATGAAAATGTTGCCGGCAGAACCGCGGGGGTTGAGGCAATATTTACAGAGGCGCAACCCAGCAGCTATAAACTCGCCTCCCATCCAACGCTTTAGTTTGCCATTTAATTGACACAACTATCACAGCGACGGGCCAGACACCACCCAGCACGTAATTATAGTGCGGTCCTGTGGTACAGCTCGCCACCATGTCAACCAACCATACCTATCAACTGCGAGTGGAAGTGAAGTTGTGTGAAATGATTCGAACACACGTACCTTGAATAGGCATGTTCATCAAACCAACTAAGTAACATAAAAATACCCATACAGTTAACTAAATAAACAAGGTAACTAATTAATTCTTTAATACATGCATAAAATAACCAGTCATTTCGTCGTATAAATAACACGTAACTAATTAACTGCATTATCTAAACACATAATACAGTGTCAAAATGTATATTTCACCCTACAAGAGGCCGTCAAGGCCCAGAGGGGGGTTAGCTGTAGCTCTGCTGTTTCTTTAACCTCAGCGCTAGATGGGGTGACTGGTCAACGCCACGCCTCGGCCGCTTGACCCCCGGGAAAGAGACCCGGTGACCATTTTACAGGAGGCTGGGTGGGCCCCAGGGTCAGTCTGGTCTGGACGGGTAAGAGAAACCTCGCCCCGACCGGAACTGGATCCCCGGACTGCTCAGCCCGTATTGAATTGCTATATTGACTGAGCTATCCAGGCCCATACGTAATCCGTAATTAGTCAACTACCTAGTAATTGAGTAAGCAACACTTAACCAGTCAACTCATTAACTAAGTAATTAACATGTATCTAGTTAACTCCACTCAAATAAACAGCACATTACCAGTAAACTGATTCAGCAGTGTCAAAAGTACATCAAGCTCCGTGTTCGGGAATTCCGCCTTTCGTCATCACCCACTTTTCTGCCACTTTTCGACCTTTCTTGACTGGTTCCCACGAAAGGAATGAGACCACGTGGTTGACACGTCAGTTTGCCCCATTCCCCGTGCTGTTATGCACAACACTCGCAGTTCAGGTAAAATGTCTTTCACAAGAAAGGGCGATTGATTTCGTGATCTGTGGAGTGAGACCCTCCTTCAACCGTGTTTTAACCCTTCAAAAATATCTTTATATTAGAAACAAACTTTCACTCCACCGTGTGATGCATGTTCTCTCTCACATGCAAATCGTAACGAATTGCTAGAATTCGAAGATTGATGGCTTTGAGCCTGCTTCCTACGCGAGATTTTCCAGAAATGTGTGGTGTTATTAATCTGCGTTGCTTTTATACTGATAAAATGTCTACCTCTAAGTGAAAAAAACAAACTAAAATTTTGAATAATGTTACCGATGTAGGCGTACATAGAAACAGGTATTTTGAGTCCTATAAATTAATGCGGCTTGCAGTTACCTGTTATCACAGAATCCAGTCATTTAATGATATTTAACTGACTGTCACTGGCCTTAATTGACAACTTAAATTTCTGTATCCACCCGTCATGCACTTTAAAATGTATGGCTTATTTGCAATTGGAAAAGTATCGCTCGGTTCTGTTCAGACGGCCCATTCATCAATGCATAATTATGTAAGTTCTTAGCAGCTTTCGCAAAATTGCGAAAAGCGACTCTTAGCTCTGTCACGTCTGTCCGTCTGTCCGTCCTCCTGCAATAATTCGGCTCCAACTGAAAGGATTTTCATGAAATTTGATATTCTTATATTTTTCCAAAATCCGTCGATAAACTTAAAGTTACTTTACATGAACGCCTATGTACACTTAACGCTAGTATCTCGCCGAATTCTTCTTACAGTACGAAATATGTCAGACGAAATTTGTAGAGAAAATCAAAACACACATTTTATGTTCAGCAATTTTTTTTTCGAAAATCGTGCCTTTTATGAGATAATGTGGAGAAATGTGGTACAGCCAGATAGGCCATAGACAACAATACAATACGGCGCACGTTCATTGCATGGCGGATAACTAAGGTTACACACACTCAGAGTATGTAATACTTACTGCTTTTCCACGTCAAAAATGGTTACGCGAACGCGTCTTAATATTACGTTATACGCACATTGCCTGTCTTGTTAAATGTAGGTACAACATGGCCGTATCTCTTGCAAAGAGCGACAGACAGACAGACAGACAGATTTTGAAGCAGTAAAAGAATACGAATATCAAATCTTAGATCCCTTTATAGGCCTATTATATAAGAACTGTATCCAGGCCAAAAGAACTCACAACAGATTTTAGTCTTCTGAACGTTTGAGGCAACCCCCCCCCCCCTCAACCTACATGGCCTCTGGCTCCGCGGGGTCTGCGGAAGTCTCATGAACACCACTGCCCGTACACTTTAATTTTGGAGGAAATTAGGAACACAAATTGCATTTTTATGACGCAGATTAGAACCAGAACAAGAAACTAGGGAAATTATTGAAAATGTGAGCAGCCATTTTGATGTCAGAGTAATATTAAAGATGGAGCAGTCTGAGTAGTAGAGTGAAACAGCAGATCAATGTAAAGAGTTACACATTTAAGGGATCTGTGCTGCGCAAAGCCTGATGTTCCCCGGGAAGGATTTATTTTGAGAATGACGAAGTGTGTAAATCAGTCAATCAATCAAATTACAACCATTGCATTATATACCATTTTACTAGCAGAAAATATATGGTGTTAAACATGCCTACGATGTTATGATGTTGCGTACATTATACATTTGTCTGAGCATTTATACTCCAAGACAGTGGCGTTACATTCCTGTGCTTTTGTTTATTTTGAATAAACGAATCGGTTTCCTTCAAGAAGATAATAAGAAAAGTCTTTGCGACCAAATCAGTTACAGACGTTATGTTAAAGTCGGTCGACATTCTGCTTTAGATTTTTAAATCAAAATTTGATTGAAATTCTATCAGTAGTTGCGGATATAAAATGTGATACATAACTGTAAACTATAAGTAGCAGCAACAAAGCTAACCTGTATAACAGGATTCTTTCTCAAAGAAATGATCAGTCACAGCCAACTTCTTCTAAATTTGATTTTATTTCAGAGCTACCGTGTTTCGGCCTTTATGAAGCCATCTTCAGGCTCTTCGTATCCAATTAAACATGTAATATTAGGAAACAAGAAAATCATAAAATCCATTACGGCGGAATACTGCTGCCACTGCAGCACAAATACCACCTTGTACCTCACGGTCGACGATTTTGTACTTTTCATCTATTTTAACGTCATTTTACCCTTACACCATATTCTACCTTCTTATACAATTATTTTATATTGTGTAAAAGATTTTACACTTGTAAAGGAGAAAGCCTTCCCCTCTGATTATGCAGAGCCCATTTTGTTCTCGGATACGAAGAGCCTGAAGATGGCTTCATAAAAGCCGAAAGCTGGTAGCTCTGAAATAAAACCAAATTTAGAGGAATTTGGTTATGACTGATCATTCCTTTGAGAAAGAATCCTGTATTAAAACGCCAACTGGGATGAAAAACATAAAGTTTATAACCGATATAAATTAAGCAGATCATAGGCAGTAAACCCACTGGAGATTCTTAAGCCACCGCGAGATATTTGCAAATAATTTTGACTGTATTGAACGTGCTACGGAAAAATGGTCAAACCATGCAATATAAAACCGAAGTGGTAGATACATATATCACGTGTTCCCGTAACTTTTTACTGTCGTTGGTCTTCCTTTATTGGAACAGAAATTTAATTTTCGTTTTACGTGAATGCTTAGCGCCAAGAGACTTGGTAATTACAATGCTTCTCGCTCGTGCGTCAAATCTCTGTAGAGTTGTGAACTCTGCTCTATCCGTTGTTTCATCAAGAGAGGCGACCACGAACCATAAGACATGACGAAAAGTCTGTTATAACCAACTCTGTTATTAAATTGTCCAAGGTGTAGATACACTGCAGGCACGAAACTTCCTTGTGAATTGTACGTAACTTTTAATGATCAGACACTATGTCACTGTTTAAAGTCCAGTTTATGGTGTACAGTGTACAGAAGAACAGTGTTATATTACAGGGAGTAAGCTGTACGTGGGACATGTACTTGTGAAATATAATCCAAAGGACAAACTACAAAAAAGTTGACAGTGGGCCATATGACGGATTGCATTAAAGGAAACCCATTCGGTCTGGAAAATTGGTATGACATGGGCAGGGCACGTAGCACATATGGGGAAGAAGAGAAATTGCAGACAGAGGTTTCGTGGGGAAACCTGAGAGAAATACAGGCCTACAGCTTGTATAACGTAGGTGTGGGTGAGAAGAAGATATTAAATCGGATCTTATAGAAACGAGATTTGAAGGCATGGAATGGATACAACTGATCCAGGATACTGGGCTTTTGTGAATGTGGTAGTGAACGTTGGGGTTCCATTAAATGCGGGAAATTGCTTGACTAGTTGAACACATAGTAGCCTCAAAAGGGACTTTGTTCCTTGCAGTCAGTTCTAGCGTTCGAAACATAGTGACACTTTGCATTACAGTTTTCCTTCCTCTCAGATTACATAATAAATTCAGGTGTTAGATGGGAGAAAGGGGGCCAAGGTAACGTAGTCTGTGTAAATATTCGGCTACGGT
Organism: Coptotermes formosanus; assembly: GCA_013340265.1. Classification (NCBI taxonomy): domain Eukaryota; kingdom Metazoa; phylum Arthropoda; class Insecta; order Blattodea; family Rhinotermitidae; genus Coptotermes; species Coptotermes formosanus. The sequence continues at coordinate 1,823,011 of BLKM01002298.1, forward strand.
CTTGGATGGTGCGTGGTTCGAATCCCAGAAGCAAGAGAACAAAACGTCCTTGCCGGCTCTGGTGCCCACCCAGCCTTCTATTCAATGGAAACAGGGTTTCTTTCTCCGGAGGTAATGCGACCGGGGCGTGAAGGTAAACACTTCCATCCAGTACCGAGGTTAAGAATGAGTGGACCTATATGTCTGCTTTCCCTGTATAATAATACTAATAAAATATAATAATTTATTTCTGTTAAATTCTTACAACATTTACGGCCACCTAGTCATTAACGTTTGCCCCTCCTATAGGTCTTCAGGGGATGGGAGATATAATATTAAAATTAATCTATGAGAAAGGGTTTGTAGAGACTTGAACTAGAGACGTCGACATAAGAATAGGGCCTGATGGCGAGATTTTGCGATTATGCTAACGAACTTCCCTTTTCCATAAGCGAATTTATCAGCCAGCTGAATGGACATCATGAAATTCGATTGTTAGTAACTATTTAATTAGTCTTAAGTTAGGTCTCAAATGTGATTTTAAAGGCAGCAATGCACCTTGTTTTTCTAAGCAGCGAATTTCTAGACCTGTTGCCCGTTTCTTGCATGATTCACTTCCTATTTAGGCGAAATAACCTTGTAAGCGGAGTGCGGTGTAAGCGGGCCCTGATTTGACGCTGAAAATTTTATGACAGAAGGGCAACTTTCAAATTTTAAAATCATCCTGCGGCGTGTGAACCAAAAATTGACCTGTTTCATCACGACATCGTGACCAAGACTCTTGGCTGCAAATCCCACCCCAGTCCCTTTAAATGTTGTACTTCCATATTAGCCTGTAACATTAATTGCTGCATTGGGGGTTATGATTAATTTGAAATTAGGATAACCACGCGTCATCTGTGACAGAGTATTGCTGACGTAACGTAGAAACGTGTGACGCTTGATGATGTCAGTGAGACACTGTAGCATGTCTTGCGTAATTGGCAGTGATTACGAATTTGAAATTATGTGAACGAAGGCTGTCATGGTACAATTTAAGCTAATATTCCGGATTTTTTTTATTAGGAAACTTAGAATAATTACGAAAGATATGCGATACCTCAGCCGAGATTCGACCCAGGAACTTCTGACTAAAAATCAGAGGCCTAACAGATTGAAACATTTTGCTCGATGGAAAGCTTCATATGAGTGAGTATGGTGGCGTGCCGATTGTCAGAAATTGCAAGAAGCAGAACTTTTCTCTCCACTATCTCGCTATTCTCTTCTTTTTCTGTTGTGTTGCTTCATCCAGTTTCAGATTACTAGTGTCATTTACCGCCTCCAATTACGTTTCACTGTCAACCCGAAACTGCTATATTCTCTATACAATAAACGTACTGTAAATGTGTGTGTCGTTCATTTAGTCGTATTTCTGCCCGAGGAACCGTCAGAACCTATCGTCATCTCTCTGCTCGCTGCATTGCCTCCCAGTAACATTTGCTTTCGCCTCCCCTTCTACTTTAAGTGACTCAATCTATTTTGTCGTCCTATGACGTACATTTCTAAAAGGTTATTCGCGCTTAACAGATATTGAGATAAATACACAGACATAAAGACCAAATCAATTTGTGCTCTCGTATAGAACAGTTACAGGATTGAGCCTGTGGAACATCTTTACTTGCTTTTGCACCCCCTTCCCTCTCCGATATGAAGATATGTTTATGTTTTTAAGATAATTCGTGGGGTATGTAGGAATACTTGATTGGAAATAAAGTTCGCCGTAACAGACTTTCAACAAGACAGCCAGGTTTCTTATGACGTAATATTATGGTGCGTTCGCGTGATGTTTATACCTCCTCATCTGTCCACAGAACCTAATGCCCTTTCACCACAGGAGAGCAGTTTTATGTTGATTTACTGTTGCCGCAACAATAGAACGTACTTAGGTCTTCATGTCAGAGTCTCTAATATTTTTACCCAATTTTAAGTAATTTTTAGGGGCGTTCATAAAATTGCGAAAAAACGACTATTAGCTTTGTCATATCTACCTGCCTGGCTGCCTGCGTGCATGTAACAACTCGGTTGTCCCTTTACGGATTTTCATGAAATTTGGTAGTTGTGTGTTTTTCAAATATTAGTTGATGAAGTTCAGGTTTGATCCAAACGTGACGATAATAACGGGTACTTTACATGGAGACCTGTGTACATGTATTGTAGTATGTCGCTGAATTCTTCCTGCAAAGAGAAATGCTTCTGACAAAGTTGTAAAGAAAATCAAAACACAATTTTATATTCAGTAACATTTTTACCCGGAATCGTGCCTTTATGAGATAATGTGGAAAAATATGGTACAGCCAAACAGAAGATAATACAGTGCGGCGCATGCACTTTGCATGCTGGATGACTAACGCTACACACACACACACACACACACACACACACACACATACACACAATATGTAATACTTACTACTTTTCCACGGCAATAATTGTGACGCAAATGCGCCCCAATATTACGTTGCACGTACATTTCCTCTCTTGTTTATTTTTCGACAAGTTTTCATGAATGGCTTCCCTATAAAATTTTACGAAAATAGTCCAATGGGTGCGGCATTGTTATGCGCAGAACGGACGGCTGAAAGGAAATGACGACGCTAATGGGCGCTTTTCGCAACTATGACAAAGCATATATATATATATATATATATATATATATATAAGCAGAGATTAAAATGAGATTAGGCTAATTATATACGTACGTGAAATTTCTCCTTGTGCACTGCTTATGCCTTTGGCCTGCAAGATTTTTTGTAACTGTCAAACTCCGAGTTCTGACCAATTCATCCGCCATATTTTTCTTTCTTTAGAATTTTGTCCTATATGTTCAAGGAGTTAAATTTAATTTTTCTCTAGAATAACTTTAAAACATTACAACTTATGTCTGTCTCTGCCTCACTGTGTAAATAATAAATAAATAAATTTTTCTGTATGTTTCGATTTTTTGTCAATAATGTGTTTATGTTTTGTCAGAACTGTGCATATTCAAGACAAGCCTTTGGTCCTAATCCTATGCTTGTTGTTTTCCTCCGAAAAATGGAACAGGCTTACATGAAATCCTATATTGGTAAAGTTTATATTTGTGACGGTTAGATGTATGTGAAACATTTTTTCTCCCTCAGTAAATAACATCGTGGCGACAGCGCGAAATTACGGATTCATACGTTTCATGCTTTTTGAAAATATTTATTTGAACAGTACGCCAACCACGGTTCGGTTTGGGCTGCATGTTAGCTTCATACCTGTGTACGTATTTCACTGTATTTAATAATAATTACATGCCTGTGACGTGGATCAATTTTCCATGTTTAAAAAGTCAAAGCCTCACGCTACATTATACAAGTAACGATCACAAATATTGTTGCGCTTTCCATTAGGACTGAAAATTTTATAACGTACTCATCTGATATGTATCGTTTTCCATTACGTTATTCATTTTGGTGCAGAGGATTCGTAAAATAGAAATGAAGGCTATTCTTCTGTGTATGTGGCCCGTGAAGTTCAATATATCTGAACACGTACGAAGTTATTCAAACAGAAGGCGGTAATTCTCTGTAATGTTGTCATATATTTTGTTACTCTGTGTGTATAATGATATATAAATTTAGCGCCTGGACATGAACTCACAAAACGTTTACAGAAATGGCATACAACTTACCTGATGTAACTTATACAAGAGCCTCAGAGTTTGGCCCAAACCAGATAATCCCCTTCGAATGTAAGCAGAAAAACACGATATAATTTAAATACCTTTGTGATATTTGAGGTTTTAGAAATGTAAATACGACGATCGCTGCCTCCTAGTGTATGACGCCATGCATAACTTGATACACACGCACTGTCATTTCGGAGGATTCTACCCCTTCCGTATTTCCTATACCCTGAAAACTGAGGTAGTATGTTTTTCCAAAACGTCCGTGACCAACAAATTACACGTTATAACATCATAGAGGGCAGGAATATTCAAACACAGCAGCCATAAGCTACCTGCGCTTCTGTATTAAATGTACATGTGTGTGTGTGTATATATGTATGCATGTACGTATGTGTTTATGTATGTGTGTATGTATGTACACATATGTGTGCATGTATGTGCATATACATATAAATAGACCCAGGGATCGCGTCATGTACGTTTCACACAGTGTTGGACTCAGGCAGTTGAGTCAGTGCGAATCCTGCCCAAGGCGTGTATAATTGTTAGTATTTTTCTGTGTCATGGAGGCTACATGACAGGATGTGACCTTCGGTCAAGAAGTCGTACCGCACTTCCGAGTGTAAATCCTCCACTAGATGGAAAGTTAGGGTTCTAGCCAGACTGCAGCACCAGCTGACACCCATTCATCATTCTTTCGTTTGTTTGTTTTTTTTTTCAGTCATATTTCAGAAATTAATTATATGAAACTGCAAACTCTTAGGAAAATTTGCATATAACTTCCAAAATTTCGCTGCCACTTCGACATTTGTAATCCAAATTATATTTTCCGTTTAGTATTCAGTCAATGATATACGTACTTTTATATCTGCATCGGATTGTATTCAGCGTATAGCAAAAATCCTCTTTTGTGTAATGCTCAATGATTCATCTCCAAATCCTCTTATTATAAACAGTGCTCAAAGATTGTGTGGTGATAGGTTTCTGGATTTTATCCATCGTCCGAACAATAATATTAAAATATTAAAAATATTAAAATATTAAAATCACAACGTTGCGGAAGCTGGCTCTTCTTCCGTCTTCAGGTGAATGGAGGGGGAGAAGAGAAGAGCACCTACTCTCTTGGGCCCCTTAGACAGAGCTGGCCTCCATCCAAAAAAAGAAAACAAAAAATAAGACACCTCTCTGCTGACTGCGGTCAGGGTATACCCTGATCGCGGATGGTACAAGACACCTCTCTGCTGACGGCGGTCAGGGTATACCCTGATCGCGGATGGTACAAGACACCTCTCTGCTGACGGCGGACAGTACAAGACACCTCTCAACGGAGGATGAAAGCAAAGGCACATTCTCACTTAACTGTATAAGTGTATCCAATAGTGTAACAGACTATTCTCCCTGAAGATGACCCAGCAGGGTCGAAACATGTAGGAGGTTTTTACGAATAAAGGTTTTATGTATTTTGGTGCATTAATTGGGTGTTTACATATGAGCAAATGAAAAGAACATATGTAGCAGGAACTCACTTCTTGAGAACAGTTGCGGAACGAAAGAATGTTCATTCGTAAAGGTAATAAAGGTACTACCGCAGAACTTGTTATGGCAGATGTCAGTATATCTACATGTCTATAGCCACAAGGCAGAGTATTTCTTAAGAAGCTACTAGTATCTCAGGTACTCAAGAAATTCCCCACCCACATTCTGTAGAACCCGACGGTTTATTACCGCGCTCAGAAGTTCCCATGACTTTTCCCTACTTGAGTCAGATCAACGGATAAATGCAGTCCACATCTTCTCAACCGATTTCTTTTAAAATCCATTTTAACATTATAATATCATCTGCGTCTAGGCCTTCCAAATAGTCTGTTTTCCTTAGGTTTTCCCGCTAAAACCCTGAATACGCCTCTTCTCCATATGTTCCACATTCCCCACCCATCTAATTCTCCATGATTTTATCACCCGAATAGTGATATCAGTAAATATAATAAGTGTAAAAGCTACAAAATGAGATAACTTGAATGTTTGGAAAGGAAGCATAAAAACTAAACATGCAAGCAGCTCTATCAGTATATAAAAAAAAAGCACGAAGTCGGGGACGTTGAAAAAAAGTGTAGAATGATGAGTTTTAACCCTTTAAAGACGAAGCGTATCTGTTGTATATAAGGACTCAGTGCGTACCGCGCTGTAAACACTCTCCACTTCGGTTATAAAAATCAGTCTCTTAATGTTTTATAAGGCAAAAGTTGCTGTTTCTTCTAAGATACACACAGAACAGATAAACGCAATGTGGGCAACACATAGAATTTTTTAATGTTAAGCCTGGTGGTACGTGAAGTTACAGCTAGGCTTCAAAAGTTTAATTTCTGTACGTCGAAGAAACCAAGCGTATAATGCGTGTGACAGTATTAATACCTCCCTAATAAAGCTATTTTTCAGTAACTAGTATCTTTGTTCAGTTCTGATTAAAACCAAGTTACGGTCATTGCCGTGCCCGAGTTCCTTGCAAGATGACGTAATGAGGCGTGGGGAGACAATTCCTTACGAATGTGTAACCATTGCATTAAGGGGGGGGGATGTGGGTACTGATATGCGCAGCGTCCGCCATTATGCCAGGAAGTACAGGTGACTAGGAAGGCCACGGGAGTGTTTAGAACGCGTTCTTCAAGACAGATATGCCAAGGCTTCTAATAGGAATCGAATAGCTGCCAGTGTATTCCTACATTCCGCCACTTCACAGACTGAGCTGTCATGTCGTGGGTTGTAGGGCACGTTAAGATTAGAACTAATGCCATATGTACATTTTTCGTGGATGGGACTGTACGCGTTTTGCGAAAGCCTGCACTGCTTAATGAGATTCTGTATGGATGGGTAGAGCCGACATGAAACAGACTCTGCAAGACAGAACAGTATTCATTAGCTTCTCTATCAATCTCGCTTTTTATCTTTGTGTAATTTAGTTATACGAACATGTCTGCATGACCAAAGATGAAGTTACTTGAAGGAAGCTTCTGTAATGTACATGAAAAACACACCCGTACGTTCATTAAAACGTAATGAGATTCTGCGGGCCAGTTACTTGAGATCAATTTCCTTACAAAAATCTGCAGCTCTAGTTCCGGTACTACTCTGCCTTTCCTAGTATCAAAACAGATTTTTTTTTATATAAGGCAGCTATCATTACATGGAAACTAAAACACAAATGAATCATATAGCAGAATGCTAATGGACATCAAAGAGGTAGTATGGAAGCTATATTCAATAAAAACGGTACTGTTGTCTGGAATGTAACGCCGTGTAGTCTGGTAGAAATGTACCAACTTTCGAAGGAAAATACCGCTTTCATTTTCGGGATAAAAGTAAAGCCACGCAGAGCAGCGGAAATTTTCTGTGATGTAGTTTCTTATACTCTGAAGATGACCCCATCGTGTGTCCTCTGAAAAGACGGCAAATTTCTGCCGGGCTATCTAGCGTCATATTCTAGAACACTCCAGTCTTCAGATGACAATATATTTAATACGTAACAGAAAAGATGCGCTTTGCGTGCCGTAAAACTAAGGCAAGAATAGACACACAGTGGGAATATTAAATATCTATCGCTTTTCCACGGCAACAATGGTTACGTGAAAGTGCGTCAGTGTTGCCTTATACCCACATTGCCTGTCCTGTGGGTATTTACTTGTTTTTGTAAATCCAACAAGAGCTTGTTCTTTCAGTGTGTCATTTCAAGTTTCTTCTTCAATGGCGTACAAAGTTTATTACTCGCGAAATCCTTCACCTTTGCTGGATAAATATAATCTATATCCCCACACTTTGTTTATTTGAAGATTCTTTTAAATATTATTTTCTCCACAACATCTAGTTGTTGCGAGCAATTTCTTCGCGTCATTATTTTCCAAACAACCTTTCACGTGACCGTCCCATATTTTCGCCTTAAATCTACTATTTTCCGATTTGTTTTGTGTACGAAAATCGTGTAAATTGCCGTAGGTTTAATGAATAGTATTTTATCAATTATTGATCTTCACTTACAGGCTTCTTTTTGCTCTGTGATTCACCTGTTTGTGATAGTGCTGTTCGCTTCACTCTCGTAAGATACGGCCTCATCTGGCTGGAATAAGCGTGTAGCATATACCAGGACATACCGATTTCCTACCAAACATATTTATAACCAAAGGTATTTAGACAATACAGCCTGTGTGGGTTTTGAAACTGCAACTCCAGTTGTAATAATGAGGTGACCATCTCCTGGGATGTGGCGCTGTGTATTTTACTAGATACCTACCGAAGTTTCGTAGGGTAACCTCAAACCTCACTTACAGTACACTCGGAGAACCAAATTTTGAAATTTTCTGTTTAATTGTTTACTGTTATATGTTGAAAACAAAACTAATTGTGGCCTACATAATGCAGGGTACCCGATGCCAAAAGTTCAGGCCCTAAACTGTCAGTAGATTTTCTCATGTTCAGGAAACAAATTTTTTTTATCGACCTCTAACACCCTGTGTAATAGGCATGAGACTCCTTGATGAAATCTTATAGTCTGAACACATAGGTACGCTTTATTTACAAGGATCATCCCCTTCTGTCACCTCTTTTACAGCACAGAGTGGCAGTTCTCACACTGACATCTTTCTTACAAGAATGGGGCACATTCTGAAGCCTTTGCTCGGAAGTTTGTCTCCTTCCTTTAAAGGAAATTATGTTTAAACTTATTAGAAATTGCTGAAGAACGCCTTAATAACAGTTTAAGTTATTTGAATTTTTCCTTTACTCTGGAACAAAGATGTTGAATTCTTTACAAAACACGGCTTGTGCCCTTCAGAAGGCATACTTCTCTGTACTCATCTAACGACTATGAATGAATCTTCCTCCAGGGATAAAAGAGATTGGAATGTGAAGCTGAAATAAACTTTACGTAGTGTTAATATTATTTTGTAGGAATGACGGATGCCTTTAAAGGCATTAATGTACTCGGGAAGGAAAAACGATAGGTTCTTATACCTATGCCATTCAGTCATAGACTAGACTGGTCTCTGTCTTTTTTCATGAATTGTGACTGCCGAAGGATGTAAATTGTAGGTATGACAGACTACAAGTAACTCATCTGGCGCTTTATTTCACTACCAGATTTTCCAGTTCAGTGTTTGATCTACACAGAAGATAGGCATATAAAAGAATTTCTTACTGTCTCTCTCTCTGTCTTTCTCTCTCTCTCTCTCTCTCTCTATATATATATATATATATATATTCTCTACTGCAGAAGAAAAACGTGCCTATATCGCACTGAACTTTTAGAAGGACTAGCACGTTACAATATTGTGATATTTACATTGCACGTTTAGTGGTGTGTGTACGTGCCTAACACTAACACAGAGCGTTAAACATATGCCCTCCATTCCTTCGTGTCGTATTTGGTTGCTAGAGGCGTGCACACTTTCCATTTTATAGTGCATAAAAAGATATCTACGTTTACAAATATTAGGCTCTTTACGAAGTAAAAATAACGTCTTGCGTACGTACCACGTCTCTGCGTTCGTCCATCTCTCTGTCTATGAATTAGTGTCAGTGACTAAACAGTTTGTTGGATTTTCATGAAATTCGGTATACGAGTTATTTACAAAAGCTATAAAGGAAACGTGGGTTTTGTGGAAGTCGGCTCAGTGACAGTTATACTTTAATTAGGGGCGTAAATAAGTTTAAGCCCCGTAATTTCCATACGTCTTGACAGATTTGGGTGAAATTTGGTATCGAGGATCACGGATTAATGCTGTTCAACAGCTGTGAGTTTCGTCAAAGACATCGGTGCAGTGACAGCCATAATTTACGTAGGGTCTTAAGTGAATTGCTGCCCATACAGTCCACATTCACTTTCCGATTTGGGTGGAAATCGGTGTAAGTGATGTGCACATAATGCTGAGGGTTTTTTTTTGAGTTAGTGAAAAAGATGCAGTAAAAGGCCATGCTTTATTTATGGTTGTAAGTGAAATTATATTCACGCTTTTACCTTGCAAAAGTGTGGCATTTTGGAAAAAAGTAAGCAGTGTTGGAGACTGTATACTGCATTGCAGAGTACACCATTTGCAGTATTGTTCATTGTTTAAATGAACAAAGCGATAGCTACGCGACGCCAGGACGGTTCATAATAGGAGACGGTCGTCGGGAACACACACACACACACACATACACACACACGCGCGCGCGCGCGCGTCCTAAGATTGTCATCAATGTATCAGTTGTTCATTCTAAGAGAAAACAGGGTAGACAACATTAGTTGGCCAATGTGTCTGTGTTGCTTGTTTGTATGTGTGTTTCTGTGTTACGCTCTTGCAACACAGGGAATGCTTTTAGCATTTATCCGCGATTTTAGGCTTCTGCCACCATGTTGGCGAGATTTACGCTGTTCTAAGATACTACGCAGAGTCGAGTGGTAATCCTTTACTGACGTTTTGGGACAACATATCTGTCCCATTTTCAAGGGTGAAGAAGTTCAAGAAGAAGAAAACCCTTGAAGATGGACCGATACGTTGTCCCGAAACGTCGGTAAAGGACTACTACTCGACGCTGCGTTATATCCCAGAAGAGGGCAGATATCGTCTGGCATTTCATTGCTGCTGTCCATAAATACTTATATGATGTGTTTGTGAAAGTGTTGTTGATATTTTGGAATTTTCTCGCGGCTTGAAATTAATCTAGTGCTTAAAGGTTCGCTGATATCGCTTTAGTACCGCGGAGTAATCACCGATGTACAGGTAGAGTACGTGTGATGGTGAACTGTAGAATTGCAGGCAGATTGAAACCCCGTGAAGCGGACGCTTTCCTTTGCGTTCAGCTCGCCATCTGAGAGATGGGGATTATTGTTGCCATGGAAATATTCACGCCTGATTGCGTGGACCACAGACAGAGCGTGCGACAAAAAAAACATAAAGTCTTCTCTAACATATTGGAAGCGGAGGTAGGCTACTAGCAGTTTGAAATGCAGGAATATTTGGAGAAGCCATGTCCAGTTTATGCGTATTGCCAGTTTAGTCTTCTTTAATACTGATTACCATTGTCTCAGACAGGGCTGTGGAGTCGGTACACAAAAGCTCCGACTCCGACTCCTCGACTTTTAAAACTTCCGACTCCTTCATAAAAGCTCAATATGTATTCATAACGGTAAACCTATAAGACATTTCAACAGCACCACGTGAATCATCAGGCTACTTTTTAGACTTATGACTTATATTTAAGTATAAGTCTAATGGTTACTGTAGCTGTCAGGACTCTGGAATTGGAGTACCTAGTTAAGATTTTAGACTGAGGTCGGAGTCGGTACATTTTTACTGCCTCCGATTCTACCTAAAATTCCTTCCGACTCCAACTCCTACTCCACCTAAAATTCCTTCCGACTCCGACTCCACCTAAAATTCCTTCCGACTCCGACTCCACCTAAAATTCCCTCCGACTCCGACTCCACCTAAAATTCCTTCCGACTCCGACTCCTACTCCACCTAAAATTCCTTCCGACTCCGACTCCACCTAAAATTCCCTCCGACTCCGACTCCACCTAAAATTTCTTCCGACTCCGACTCCACCTAAAATTCCTTCCGACTCCTACTCCACCTAAAATTCTTCCCGACTCCGACTCCACCTAAAATTCCTTCCGACTCCGACTACACCTAAAATTCCTTCCGACTCCGACTCCACCTAAAATTCCTTCCGACTCCGACTCCACCTAAAATTCCTTCCGACTCCTACTCCACCTAAAATTCCTTCCGACTCCGACTCCACAGCCCTGGTCTCAGATGCAAGAAAGTTAGTCACGCAGACGTCTGTGACCTACAGTATCTTCCATACTTGATCCTGCTGCAGTAGAGAATTTAACATCGCACAGTGTTTTAGATATTTACCAACTTGCCTAAGGAATATGCTGCTTTTACTTTCATGGTATGACTTTTCTACCTCGAAAATAGGGGCAATTAATTTATTCGAAACTTTGGATTTTGTCTAGCACACTACATTGCTCCATTACCGAGAAACATTACTATTCTTGGCACACTGTGAGAAGTTTTAAGGGAAATCAAATACTGCGCAAATAGTTTGAATTGTGAAATATTGCAGAAAAATTGGCGTAATGTGAGGGGAAAAATTTTTTTATAGTATTCAAGAAAACTCCAGTCCTATAACCAGGGATATCAGTATTTGCACATTATTATCTTTATTTGTTGATGCTGTATGGAAAGCTGTATGCAACAAGACGAAGACCAAAAATGAGATGGCTGGATGATGTGTCCATGGACCTGAGAAAGATGGGTGTAAAGGAATGGAGGGGCAGAACAAGGATCCGAGAAGCTTGGAGGCGTATTGTAGAGGGGGCCAAGGCCCAACCCCGGGCTGTAGCGCCATTTGGAGGAGGATCTTTATTTGCTACACCTAGTTTATTTAGGCTAAGTAAAATATTTTATCTTTAGTGCCTTATCTTTTCATATGTGATCTAGTTCCTCTCAGTTTTCCCTCAGATCGTTCAAGCCTAAAGTACAGCTACGTATCAGACTTCAGCCGTCGAATACCCGCCACAAACTGATACAACCTCTTAACATGTGGTTTAAAACTATCTTGCAAGTGATCTCAATTACTGGAAACATATCTGTTTGAGAAATATAATAAAGGGTTATCAGTTGTGCCGATGTAAAACTAAGATTTTCTGATTAATATACGTTTGAAGGAATCCTATGATGTTCCGATTCGTTTCGTATTTTAATTAGATAAAGTGCCTGGTTACCTTTCTTTTAAACATTGCTATAGAATCCACCAACAGTAAGGAATGAAACTGAAGGGAACACAGCAGCTTATGTTAAGTTGTTGGGTGAAAGCAGACACGTAAAGATTACAAAGGAAGATGCAAGATTGTATTGGACGCCTGCAATAAGAGTAATCTAGAATTAAAAGTAAAATAAGTAGATACATATTCACGTTCCGCGCGCTTCTGCGTCCTCAGCGTAGTGTCTTATAAAGCAGCACGTCAACTCAGTGGCTGCTAAAACATTGACTGCTGTGGAATTTTGGGTTTCATTTTGTTGTTGTGGGCAGGGCTGTGGAGTCGGAGTCTGAAGGAATTTTAGGCGGAGTCGGAGTCGGAAGGAATTTTAGGTTTGGTCGGAGTCGGAGTCGGGAGGAATTTTTAGGTGGAGTCGGAGCCAGGAAAAAATGTACCGACTCCGACTCCTACCTCAGTCTAAAATCTTAACTACATACTCCAAATCAAAAGCACTGATAGCTACAGTAACCATTAGACTTATATTTAAATATAGGTTATAACTCAAAAATGTAGCCTGATGATTCACGTGGCGGTGATGAAATGCCTTACAGGTTTACCGTTATTAATGCATATTGAGATTTATGAAGGAGTCGGAGTCGGAAGTTTTAAAAATCAAGGAGTCGGAGTCTTAAAAATCGAGGACTCGGAGTCGGAGTTTTAAAAATCGAGGGGTCGGAGTCGGAAGTTTTAAAAATCGAGGAGTGGGAGTTTTAAAAATCGAGGGGTCGGAGTCGGAAGTTTTAAAAATCGAGGGATCAGAGTCGGAGTCGGAGCTTTTCTGTACCGACTGCACAGCCCTGGTTATGGGTATGAAAACAAGAAGACAGTGAGCAGTAGGTGTGATACGAATGGGGAGACGAGATATCTAAAGAATTAGGATGTGAAAATTCACTGAAAGCGACCACTTTGAAGACCGAGAAACGTGTAAAAAGAAATAAAGTAGTTTGGTAAAATATTTTTTGAAGTTGGGTTGAACAGCATACGTTGTTATTTTTTTCTAAGACTATTTAACGACCTATTTAAAGTGCACGGATTATATCGTTAGTGTTACGAAACAGGTCATTAACTAACATTTCAGAAAAATACCTTTCTGTAACCATATAATTCCATTTTCAATCAAGAATGCTCAAATCCCGGCTGCCAGGTCTCCAGAGCAACTGAATTTTTTACGGTGGCATCCAATATTTGTGGGCCCTTAGTGCGGAACATGCTTTGTGTCACCCTTTTGGCGCCTACAATTTTGAGGTCTTAGTTTAAAAAACTGATCAGTTAATGCTGTATAGGAAAATAAACAGGCGTAAGACACAGGACCGAGAGCACTGGAGAACAATTTTGAAAGAGGCTAAGGTCCACCGAGGGCTGTAATGCTAGAAGAAGAAGAAGAAGAAGAAGAAGAAGAAGAAGAAGAAGAAGAAGAAGAAGAAGAAGAAGAAGAAGAAGAAGAAACGCTGTCCTGAGAACGATACAAAACACATCAATAAAATATGTGGGCAGAGTAAAGAATTTTTTAGTGTTAAATCTGATGGTGTATAAAGTAACCACTTGGTTGTAAAAAGTTAACCTCGTATTATCCTGAAAACAAGCCGAGGATATTCTCCTGAAGCACAGTTTAAGTTCAGGTGTATCGAGTATTGATTGGTCCGTAGTACGGGTCACGTGACATCAATAAAGCTTGCATAAAATCGCAGTGGCCTCTGCATATGGGTATAAGCTCCAATAAGCGTCTAATCTGACCTACTTTGAAATCTTCTAGCTGAGTGGAAGTTACGCACCATTTTTGCACGAAATATAACCTAAAAATGCAATGCGGCCTGCCATAAATATTAATATAGCATGCAAAATAAATGCTTAAAGGTGCACTTTTATATAGAACTTTAAAAATGCTGCTTTCGTCACACGTCTCCAGTCTATCAATGCTCTTGATTTGTCCCTACTTACTATAGATCTCTGATAACATAATTCAAAATAAAGTCTAGTAAAGGACATGATCCTGAACCACTTTATTTCAGTTTAATTCTCTCTACCTTTTCGTTCAGATCCGTTTGTAGCTTTTACTATACGAGAAGTACCACTACGTGAAAACCATTTTTGAGTTATATACATCTCTATGCGGTTTCCGTGAAGTTAATGTTGGATTGCAGAGATATGGATGCCTTTGAAACTCGCTGGACAACTTGTAGTACCAAATATCATCGAAATCTATCCATGGGTTTCGAAAATGAATATTCGTGAGAACAAACGCACGGAAGAAGCAGACAACGTCCTTAATTTGTGTCTGTCTGATGTTCTGCGTGCAAGGGTACCACGTCATCTTTACCACTGTCAGTTTACACACGCTGCAAAATGGCAGAATTTGTTTCTTTGCTGAGTTAACTTACGGATGAGTTGAGCACTCTTGACCTTTAAAAGCCTAGCGGTAACTTTACGTACCACCAGCTTTAACATTAAAAAATTCTACGTAGTGCCCACATTGTGTTTATGTGTTTTGTACGGATCTCAGAACAAACAGCAACTTTTCCCTTATAAAACATTAAGATATTGGTTTTTATAACCGAAGTGGAGAGTCTTTACAGCGCGGTACGCACTGAGTCCTTGTATAAAACAGATAGGCTTCGTCTTTAAAGGGTTAATCCAGCACTAGATGGCTGTCGTTTTATGGTCCGGCAAATCTAGTTCCGTGGGAAAGAGCCACCGTTACCAGATGGTTAGGAACGGGACTGGACGGGTTCCGTATCCTACGTAAGATATCGACATGTTACTCTCAAACATTAAATTTCTTTTTACCATAAGCTTCAAAACGAACTGTGTTGACCTGCTTTACTCATGTTATCACTACGTAGAAATTTAGAGGAGTGTGAATTGGCGGTTGGTTAATGTTAGAGACAAAAACACTCCCCGACTTAGGCAGTTTAAACTTACGCCATATCAGGCACGCATTTTTTAATGAAAAAACTTTAAATAAACAACATTTTTGAAACGCGGGTCAGATCTTTCTTTGCGGGAATGAAAGCGCAATGAGACGAACATGGCGGAAGAATACTGCTGGACGATAACACTGGCCGCGGGGCGGTAATGCTACGGTCGATTAGGTTCCAGTGTGTTGGTGTTGGGATTTCAACTGGGCTTCCTTGTACATACACATATATTTGACCATATGTGTACTCAGTCCCGACTTGCGCGAAATTCGACTTGCGCCAGACCCTCCGGAACGCAGCTGTTGCGCAAGTCGTGGAGTGCGTGTATACACACAGAACTTAGAAAATATTCGTAACACAGGTTCGACTTTGTAGTATTTGTGTTCGACACTGGATAACACTGCAGGCATGAAAATCCTGCCATCTGAAAATGAAGTGGAAGAGCATTTCTTTGTCGACATTGCATTGATTTCCGCGCATCACGAGAGAGTTCGTGTAGTGAGGCAAAACAGATCACATACTGAGTACTGAAGTCGTCGAAATGTCGGGGAAGCAACCACCCGCCTTCAGTAGTCACTCAGACATTGCATGTCATGCTGTGCAGTAAAACATTCTGTTGGCAGGACTGGTATTTTTTGTCAAGGCCGTGGCCAATTACAGAAATAACTAATTCCTTTTTGCAGCATGTGCACACAGGTCAAAATCCCTAGTTTGTGTGTAAAAATCAAGAAATTCTGTCTTTAGGGACAGTGTCATTCTAGAAGTGTAGACATGCCATACCTTATTCCATTGCAGTGAGAGGACAGGTCATTGTGTGGCTTAAATATTTGTGGGCAAACAGAAGGGTCATTCGGACCTCTTTGTGTTCCATCATATGCTTTCTAGGTTAAATTCCTGCAGCTGACCGAGACGAATTCATTCCCGGTTTTAAGTTCTTAATTCTACCTGTTGTTTTGTATGGGTGTGAAACTTGGTCTGTCACACTGAGGGAGGAACAAAGACTGAGGGTGTTCGAGAATAGGGTGCTGAGGAGGATATTTGGGCCTAAGAGGGACGAGGTAACAGGGGAGTGGAGAAGACTACATAACGAGGAACTTAATGACCTGTACTCATCACCAAATATTATTCGGGTAATCAAATCGAGAATAATGAGATGGGCGGGGCATGTAGCACGTATGAGGAAAATAGAGGTGCATACAGAATTTTGGTGGGGAGACCTGAGGGAGGGCGACCACTTGGGAGTCCCACACATAGATGGGAGGGTAATATTAAAATGGATCTTCAAGAAGTGGGATGGGTGGGCATGAACTGGATTGAGCTGGCTCAGGATAGGGACAGGTGGCGGGCTCTTGTGAATGCGGTAAAGAACCTTCGGGTTCCATAAAATCCGGGGAATTTCTTGACTAGCTGGGAAACTGTTAGCTTCTCAAGAAGGCCTCTGCTCCATGGAGTTAGTTAGTTAGTTAGTTAGTTAGTTAGTTAGTTAGTTAGTTTATTTATTTATTTATTTATTTCGGTGTTACCTTCCAATAGAGTCGACCCTGACGTCGTGGAACACAGGGCTGCCTAGAACGTGTTAGGGCCCCGGTAAAAAGAATTGTTTTGGTCCCACACCAAGGACGGACTGCCTAAAGCCTTTACACTACATCGTAAGGACTGGCTCTCAGTTGCACAGTGACTTACGCTTGGTCTGAAAAGGTTAGTTTGTACAACCGGCAGATAATGACACTACAGAGAAAGACAAAAACATATGCTACATCGTCGGGCCCCGGGCCCCCTTCCGAAAACCGGCCCCAGTAATTTGTACCTGCTTGCCCCCCATCTCACCGGCACTGGTGAAGAATAATCCTTGTTGATCACTATTAGTCATTCAGATTGTCGAGAAATTCCTCACTTTACGTGGGCTACAAAAGTTCAACACATTGTCAGCACAAACACGCTACTGGCCCCTATCCTGTCCACGTTGTCACAACCCGTTTCGCCAAGATCTCTCTTAACCGTTTAAAGCCTAGCGGTAACTTTACGTACCATCATGTTTAACATTAAAAAATTCTACGTGGTGCCCACATTGCGTTTATGTGTTTTGTACGGATCTCAGAACAAACAGCAACTTTTGCCTTATAAAACATTAAAAGACAGGTTTTTATAACCGAAATGGAGAGTGTTTACAGCGCGGTACGCACTGAGTCCTTACATAAAACAGATACGCTTCGTCTTTAAAGGGTTAATATTAACAGTCCATCATCATCTTGAGATCCCGTATGGTCTCCTCCCTTCAGTGCACAGTTGATACAGTGTCATTAAATTGCTCTTCTTCTGACTGCTTTTTTAAAAGAATTTTCAGCTCTCATGACATGATACGCTAAGTACTGGCTTAGACCCCTTTACCCCGAAGATGAAGGCAATAAAGTCCTTCAAGACGTCCATAGCTGTTGACCAGTCGACAAGACGTAACGTTCTAGGAAACTTGAATCTTCAGCAGAAACAACTATCAGAATCTCAAGTAACATAACAACTAATCCTTTTAACTGTCCGGATATGAAAGGATAAATTTATAAGCGTTTCGTCAAACACGTTATTTTTCGAAACAAACTCACACACTCTAGCACGTTGTTCATCCGTGACTTGTTCGGCAGGTAATTTCGGGCCAGCTTTATTCGTGGTAGGCTTGTGTTCTTAACACTGCATAAAACGTAAGGGCTTTACTTGTCGAACGTAGAAAATGTGGGTGTTTTAACTTTCACTTTGAAAATGGCCACACAACTTCTATGTCTCACAGTAATTATGAATGGACCAAAAATTAAAATTATAATAGGGCAAAGACAAAGGCAGTATGAAAACAGGAATTGATTGTTGGACTACGTGTTTCACTTCTGAGCGTGTCTGGAGCATCTTACCAATGCCGAGCAATAGTCAGCCAGCATGCTGGGGCTTCATTTCTCCATCGTAGCATTCTTAAATGAAAACATTTTCCAAGCTCGTAGTTGAAAGCGTCCATGTTTGTTGGGAAGAATTCCATCCCTCTGTATTCTAAATCCTAACTAATCTACATTCTGTTCACTAAAGGCTGATAATTTTCTTTCTTACAAGTAACTTCGTTTATTTGAATACAGTTTACTGATATTTTTGCTTCTAAAAATGTAAAGAAGAAGAAATATCTGTGAAAAGTTATAATGAAGCAAAAGATAGGACCAACGTAATTTCCATAATGAATACTCTCCCAAACAACTTTTCTTAAGCACCCTCGGTTCCCCTTTTCCTCCAATCTGATACGACATATAAATACTCGTTTAACTTTCTCGACATACGAAATTAATTAACTTGCTTGGGATTGCCACAGATAAAGTGGTAAAGAAAAACAGCGCCGTTCTTAGCCAG
The DNA here is from genome assembly GCA_013340265.1 of Coptotermes formosanus. Classification (NCBI taxonomy): domain Eukaryota; kingdom Metazoa; phylum Arthropoda; class Insecta; order Blattodea; family Rhinotermitidae; genus Coptotermes; species Coptotermes formosanus. The sequence continues at coordinate 1,841,771 of BLKM01002298.1, forward strand.
CTGGTATTAACGTGAAATGCAAGTAGTGAAGCAGAGTAACACAAAGAAAAGTCTTTTATGATGTGTGGTTCTTGAGATATTGAGCAAGCTGTTAAAAAGAACACTCAACAAAATGATTACACCGTTCTGAACGGGGTTGGAGGACAAATTCAGGACTTAATAAGAGACCGCTGTTATATCTTCGTATTGTCTATCCCATTGTGCGTTTATACATACACAGAAACAATAACAGTCGAGCACAACTGTTATATTTTTAAAAAAGTCAGACACATATTCCGACTTTTCATATAAGCCATCATCATCAGGCTTTGCTGTAAGTTAAAATTGAATGTACACAACAGCATAAATTAACCCTTTAAAGACGAAGCGTAATTTGTTTTATATAAGGACTCAGTGCCTACCGCGCTGTAAACACTCTCCACCTCGGTTATAAAGACCAGTCTCTTAATGTTTGATAAGGCAAAAGTTGCTGTTTGTTCTGAGATCCGTACAAAACACATAAACGCAATGTGGGCACCACGTAGAATTTTTTAATGTTAAACCTGGTCGTATATAAAGTTACCGCTAGGCTTTAAAAGGTTAAAGTAACAAGTTGAGATATTATACCTTAGTTTATACATGTTTTATATTGGAACTTTGAATAGATGTTTGAATTATTGCGCAGCCTAATAACAATTTATATGAAAAACAGAATCATGTAGCTGAGGTACTTTAAAATATAATATTTGGGCTCGATTCTTGCTATTAATGTTCAATACATAGCTGAATTAATCTCATTCAGAAATAGATGAACTGATATACGTTGAGCAAATGGTAACATAAAACCAAAGGCAAAAAGGGATATAGAAGAAGTTATTTTTAATGGCTGTAGCCAGAGCACTTCAGTAGACGTGAACTGTGGCTGCAGAAGACATTTGTGTCACGCGGTATGCTTATGGCTCTGTCTGGGAAGCCAACATTTGTTCATCTCTTGTTACAGGAGCAAGTAGATTAAGTACAGGGCTGGAATTGATTTTTACGTTGTATTACGACCCTAGCCTCCTTGCCACATGACACTTCGAAAGCGGTGTACGCTTAACCCAATTAAACCCGAGAGTCTGACAGCTGAAATTGCATTTCATTTCAAGTAACTGCATCTACGAACACCAGCTAAAATTTTGATTCAAATTGCTTTTGCTCAGCTGAAATGTATTTCATACTTAATTTGGTACTTGCGTTGTCATGACGGAGAGTCTCAGTGGTCAGATTTTGCGAAATTCTCTATGAAAGCACTACCCCCGAAAACAGTCTAATTTATATAAACTTGGGTTTATACATCCCTTTGTGGGTTTACACAAAAGGAAAACGATACACAATTCGTCGTTCACAATTCAATTTTTTACATTTAAATTTCAATTTTTACTGCATGTTTCAGGCATGTTGCCGGCCATAATCAGTTACTAGTGCACAGTCAGTATGTTGATTGTACAGTAGTATTCTTCGTCAAGTTGTTTTAAATGTAACACATGATGATGGCGGGAAATAGGGCCGAAACATGTAGAACAAATCGAAATTTAAATATAGATAGAGTTATGAACGACAAATTGTGTATTAATTTCCTTTTCCAATTTATGCACTTGTATTTTTCACATAATTAGTAATATAAACATGGCGGACATACCAGCTTTATGAGACGACAGCAACCGTAGTGACATTTAATTTAGTATCAAGAAATGCTGCATAGTCATGTAGGTCAGTGTTACAGAATATGTTTTCGATCCTTCGTGCCATTTCTTATCACAATGGATAACTACCAAATTGCTTGTAGCCCTGTGAAAAGTAAAGGTAAATGTGCGTGCCATGAAGGCATGTGGGGGTGGAATGGAAATATAGATATACAAATTCTTTAACTGCTGCTGGCTTTCCGTCTGACGAATCACGTTTCGATTCCCAGCAGGGGCAAGAAGTTTTTCTCTTCTGCAAAATGGGCAGCCCGGCTGTGCAACCAGTTCAACTTATTTCAAAGGCATCGGGATTGCCTTTCCCGGGGATAATGCGGCACGGTACGTTAAGTCAACCACTCACGAACGTCTAGTTTCAAGGTTAAGAATGAGTGGAGCTATACACCCACTACCACATATACCTTCATGGAATACACACCAACAACTCTACATTTCCCTGAATTATTTATACTCACACTGTTAGAAGGTGTTTGTTCCCGCCTTACCTTGAAGTCTTTTATTTATGGTGGGCTGATTTTGGAACAGGAAAAGAAATATTCATTCGGTTGTTTGACGACATGCCATCCGCTATAATTTATTAAGTGAAATTCGTTTGGCAGCCACATCCGCGTGCTTAAAGATGCGTGCTGTCTTGCTTGGACACATCGATTCCTTTGGTGTATTGTTTAAACCTCTGGCATATGTTGATGGCAAGGTAAGATGCCAGGTCGATGGGCTTAAAGTGTTGTGACCGCTGCCAAATATTACCATGTTGAGATCTGCGCTCTTCTGGGCTATTACGCGGCGTCGAATGGTAATCCTTTACCGACGTTTCGGGACAACATATCGGTCCCATCTTCATGGGTCAAATAGTCGAAGAAGAAAAGACTCTACTGCTTGGCCCTTGAAGATGGGACCGATACGTTGCCCTAAACGTATCGGTCCCGTTTTCAAGGGTCAAATAGTCGAAGAAGAAAAGATCCTACTGCTTGGCCCTTGAAGGTGGGACCGATACGTTGTCCCGAAACGTCAGTAAAGGATTACCATTCAACACTGCGTAATATCCCAGAAGAGAGCACATCTCATCAACATGGCGGCGGCAGCCTGAAGTTACGGATATGACGATGTTAAATGTCAGAACAGTTTTATTTACAGGATAGATGATATTAGTTAATATATGCACATGGAAGTTTTGTGATACTATTGGGATTTTTTTGAGAGCTTGCGATATATTCTATGTAGAAATTACGTGTAGAGGAAATTAAATATTATTCTGATGGGTTTAACAACTCTGAGATGTAGACGCAGCTAGAAAGGTGAATAGCTGCGACCGAGACGCGCAGCTGTTATTTCCCAGCACGGTATTTACGGCATTTCTTTTATCGCTACTTTAAAATCGCGCCGGATAAGAGTTTCGCATCTGAAGGGTAGTGTAGCCCCTTTATTCTGGAATAAAAAAATTATTTTACATCCATCCGGTAGCTAGGCGTGTCCTTCAGTACAACTTGTAGGTTATTTAACTGTGCAGAGGAATCAGAATTTAATGCAAACAGAATAATATCGTTTCGTTATTGGCAATGCTGTATGAACCACGTGCGTAATGTTAGTCTAAAGAAAATTACATACGCTGATAAGGACTGAATTGTGAGGGATTCAATGTAGACAGTTTTTCTCCCAGCCTTGTTTCGAATCATATATTTCCTGAATAAAAGATAAGTTTTAAAAAGCTTGTGTAGCCATCCTCCTTGAAATGTTAATAGCATTATAGCATAATCACATCAACAAAGTACCGTTCATTTTTCGTGAAAACCTTCAGTGCGAATCTCACGAAATAAACGGTCTACTTGAGTCACGTGATTGCAGCTGCAGTACGCAAGCAGACGAATACTGACACCTCACTACTCTGGTGCAGCTGGTGCGGAAACACACTGATCTACGCGCACACGACTTCGCGCACTCTCCTGACTTCTGACATCAGGCTAGGCTTGCTAATGTTACCTGCGCCTGAAGCTGGAGACTTCATGGAATTAATCGTGCTGTACACCACGCTGCTGTTCCATACTGTCAGGCCTTTTACAAAGCACAGGCAGGGCGACCTTCAACATCAGAGCTATGTGTTTTTGGCATTTCATCACTGAATACAGTAAATTAAATTAGTAAAAATTATAAATAATTGCATAGTAGATTAAACTGGGGAAAGTGCAAAAATGCATTAGAGAAATTAATAGATGTAATATGGCATCAAACAAGGACAAAAATTGTCCCAAAATGTTATTAGTTACGCGAAATGCTTTAATTAACGCGTGGTATTTTAGAGATTTCTATATGGTGTTCAGCAAAACAGACACATATGCAAGCACGCACACGCGCGCGCGCGCGCACACAGCCTCGTTTCTGAAAATGGAGTGAAACACTTAGATGAGATGTTAATGCTAACAGTAACATTACCATTTACGCATTCTATACTTATAAATAAAATGTTATTATTGGTACAGACTGTCTGGGGCTATTACAACAAGAAACGCACGTAGGCTAAGGTTTTAAAGTGGCCAAATTTTAAATTGGTTGCAAAGTCTGAATCGATGTCTGATGTAACAATGAGCAGAAGCTTTGGAGGAAATTAGTTAACTTCAGTCAATTATACAAAAGAGGAATGGCTCATTGAGCATCAGATATTTGTTAAAGGACGACTGTGTGATCCAGCCTGTTGCGTGCGTCAGCACCGACGTAATGATGAAGAAACTTATATAGAGTACGCCTTCATTTTACGAAACTTCATGGATATCTGACGTTAATGTGACAGCACAGCCTCAGACAAAGACATTACATACTATGTAATTAATTAGTGAATATAGTGTGCATGGTCTTTGTATGTAACTTCGTCGAAGTGTCTCGGAATAGGGTCCAGTTGTGTGTCTACCCCATGGAGGAGACAGACCTCATAGTTCTTGATCAACTGAACAATAATCACGTTCTTCGGAACCCATAACAGTTGAGTTATAGGTACTTAACCACGTAAAGAATAAAACTGTGTGAAAAGAATACGTCGCGTACATGGACCAAGTAAAAGAGACAAATTTATTAACCATTTGGCGTTTGCACAAAAGAAAAGTGGAGCACGCGGTGGCGCGGTTGGTTGAGGCACTGCACTACAAAGAGGAAGGTCGCGGGTGCGGTTCCCGATGGTGTAATTGAAATTTTTCATTAACATAAACCTTTCGTTCGCACTATGGCCCTGGGGTCGATTGAACCTCTAACAGAAATGAGTACCAGGAATATTTCCTGGGGGGTAAAGGCGGCCAGTGCGTAGCGCTGACAACCTTACCATTTTCATGTGCCGACTGTCTAGAAATCTGGGAGCCTCAACCTTCTGGAACCCTAAGGGCCTGTACTGGGATTGCTTCTCTTTACAAGAGAAAATAAGGATTTCTTTAACGATTCTAAGAACATTTTGTTTCTTGGTATCATTTGCTTGATTTAAAACATTCGAGTAATATATATAAGAGTTGACACTCGAATGATAGGCAGCGAATTCATTTCGGCCTGAGAAAATATGAGGAGTTGGAAAAACGTTTTAAGTGGTATTTCAGGCCTCCACCGCGGTGTAAATGAGGTATGCGCTCTTTTGAGGTTTTTTGCCGCGTAGAATGGTAGCTTCTTACCGACGTTTGGGGAAAACGGTCTAGACTGCTTGAACCTTGAAGATGGGAAAGGCAGGTTTTCCCGAAACGTCGGTAATAAACTGTTTTACTCTTCGTGGGATCCCAAAAGGGGGAAAATCTCAAGTTTTAAGTGTTCTTCGTTATGTATGTCGCTAATCGCCGTCTCTCTGACCCTTAGCATGAAATAAATCCTGTAGAAGTGGTGTAATTAAAACTTTGCAGTTCGATTTCTTCCTAAAATTTACCGGAAAAACTACCGAACGTCTTTGCCAAGTGGTCATCAGTCCACCGTATGTAGGAGATTCCAGGTTTAAGCCCTTTCCCGGAAGATTGCTACACTGACTGAGATATTTTATATACTGTTGAAATCGACCTGTAATCCATATTTTCCACACGTCTCTAAACATGACTCTAAGATTGTTCGAAATATGTCGGGCCTTGTGTAAGTAACTTGTATTTTAGTTAAATGGCTATGCACTTTGTGCACTGGACACTGTTTTTACTGGGTTATTTAAGGACTCTTCCAGTTGCTAAGGCTATACAGTGTCGGTGATAGATGATTAAATGACTGTAGAGCATTGGTGTAATGATACTGACAGGAGAAAACCCAAATAGTCGGAGACAAGCCTTCCTCATTGTGATTTTGTGCACCACAAATCCCTCACGGACTGGAGAGCGTTACTGCTACTTATGGAAATGTAGTGCAGTTTAGGAAAATTGAGTTTATGCAGCGTACATACCTATTTATATGGTTTTACATAAAGTATAGAGTAGATCGAAAAATGTTTCAGACAAAGGTATTGGTACCCAGTCAGAATAGTATGGAACGTTTTATTCACATGACCTGTCATTTTTAGATGACTGTGAACTACTGAAATGTCAAATGCGAAATTACCCCTGCTTGTGTCATTGCTTTTCACTTTAGTGCGCTTGTGTTTTTCCTATATACACGCGTCATGTTGAAAATCTGATAAAACAAATTTGAATCACTACAGTATAAATGCGACGTTATTTGCTACGCTCAGCTTTTGAATGGTTCGCCCGCCAGGCAAACCAAGTTATGTGACAACAGGCTGCATGTTTACACTGACAGAGGCACGGATCAGATGGACGCACTGGTGACGGTTCTTGTTACTCACTATAGAAAGTGACAAAATATGAATCCAGACAGTACTTGATAATGAGATTTTGCATGAAGATCCTTGCCCTTCCCCTTCTGCACCTGCCTGCCATTAGAAGCATTCAGAAGACAAAGTGTTCATTCCACCCTGCTGGGAGTAAGAGTGGTTTAGAGGACTAAGCTTCTGTAGCCAAACAGGAATATTGATCCATTAAATCCCAGTGTTTATTCTATGTACATGCACGTTTAACATGAAAAAATTCTTTATTCTGCGCACAGAATGCGCTTTTTGCGTTTTGTATGGATCTCAGAACAAACAGCGATTATTTCCCTATACAGCTGTAAAGGATTGGTTTTTGTAAACAAAATGGAACGTGTTTAATGCATGGTACGAACTGAGTAGTTAAACACAAATCGGGTTAATTTTCGTTTATTTTTAGTCTTTAAACTTCAGCATAAAAAATCAAAATTCCACAGCCCTTATTTCAAGTCACTCCTGTCACCCCTCTAACGTCTTCATCTTAATCTTCATTTTCACACTGTTCTTATCAAAAGGACGAGCGGGCGAATCGTGGGAACTTTACGAAGAAGTAAGGCTTTTTCTCCCTCCAAGAGAAACTGTCTCCCACTTCTCCCGTGTTTTGCCCCTTCTTCTACTCTTGTACTACATCTGCAGTCTCGTCAATTTAATCTTCAGAACATTGAGAATCCTTTGTTTAGCAGAGTCATCATCTATCACAAAATCCAACCTTGGACATAAAATGAGTCAGTCCAATCCCTTTCCCCCTCACAACCTATTTCCGTACGAAGAGCTTTAATATTATCCTCTTATGTATTCTTTTTCAGCTAAGAAATCTCTACCCGTCAATTTTTGCAAAGAAAATTCTACACCGCAATCTTCTTTTATGCAAGTGGAAAAGCACTGTATATTTCCACCTTGGCCTAACAGACCCAATAGTATACTTGTATTCCAAACACAACACGTTTCGACCGAAACATGTAGCCTAATTTGCAATAAGTTTATAATATATTCTACTAGTTGCGAAGACTGTTGTCTCATTTCACGTTGCTACAACACGTAGACAGGCTATCCTTACTGGGGTATCACTGTCTTTTGTCTGTCCTACATAGACAAAATCTGGGACATCTTTAAAATAGGCCTTGTGCTTTTCTCTCATATATTTTCACGGTTCATCATTCATAATCATTCGACTGTATCCTCTGTCGACCGGGACGCTGGCTGTCACTACCGAGGTGTCTGGTGGCTGTTCTCATTCGCTCCACATAAATGACGAAATACTTGTGTTACCTTAAATTCACAACTGCTTCTGTCTACATCTCATCCAGTACAAACATTCGACGCTGTATAATACGCATTACTGACAGCGTCGTTAAATACACTACAGACAAATAAATGTAAGAGAATACATGACCTAGACTGTATTGTTGAGGGTACGTTCTAAATAAGTACAGAAATACTGTTAATGAGTTTTTCTCATGGTTCAACGTAATTAATGTCGCGGGGCTGATTGATCAGTGTAATCTGTTTTCAGTATATAGCGGACTGAAATTTCGGGCCAGAGGCAGCATAAGCCTCCGAGGTGGGTACATCTCCATTAAATGCAAATTCAGTTGCTTATTTGTGACTCTTGTGTCCCTTTTGCAGGGAAGCGGCAGGCTTTACATTACCGTGGTAGAGTGCTTGGTAAGGTGGATCGTCCCACTGTACTCTGAAAGCCGCTTAAAAGGCACAGAGGGCTATGAAAATTGCTACTGATTGAATTTGTGACGTGCTACTCAATTCCCTGCCTGGATAGCTGGCACACCACACATCTGTGATTAGATGGCTGGCACACCACACAGTTCTATTGCTGGACTACTGGCACACCACATAGTTCTATTACTGGACGACTGGCACACCACACAGTTCTATTACTGGACGGCTGGCACACCACATACTTCTATTACTGGACGACTGGCACACCACACAATTCTGTGACTGGATGGCTGGCACACCACACAGTTTTATGACTGGACGACTGGCACAACATGCAGCTCTGTGGCTGGAGGATTGGGACTCCACGCAGACTGGACGACTGACACACCCCAAAGCTCTATGACTGGACGAATGGCACACCACACAGCTCTGTAGCTGGAGGATTGGCACACCCCACAACTCTGTCACTGGATGACTCAAACCACACAGCTCTTTGTCTGGGTGACTGGCACACCACACAACTCTGACTGGACGAATGGCACACCACACACATTTGTGACTGGCGGACTGGCACACGACAAAACTCTATGAATTGATGACTGGCACACGACACATCTCGTTGCCTGGATGACTGGCACACCACACAACTCTATGGCTGGATGACTGGCACACCACACAGCTCATTGCGTGGATGATTGGAGCAACACACAACTCTGACTGGACGACTGGCACACCGCACAGCTTTATGACTGGAGGACTGGCTCGCTACAATAGCTCTTTGACTGGACGCCTGGCAACCTACCAAGGTGACTAGATGACTAATATGGCATCCAGTTCTCCATATAGACGACCGGCATATCACTCGTCTCCTTCTCTGGATGACTGACACCAGGCGCGCATCCACAATTTTTCCTTGGGGGGGGGGGGGGGGGCGCCAAGCAGTAGGCTGTATACAATTTTTT